>RJWM01015810.1:0-46924 GCA_004363535.1 Dasyprocta punctata | reverse complement strand
AGACAAATAGTCACGAATTAAGTGAAATACATGCACACACTGAGCACAACCAGACATGTGAAGTTATTTTTATTTCAGCAAGAGAAATAGGTATGCCAAACAAAAATTGGCTTTAACACAAAAGCTTTTGTAGAAACAAAAATAAAGGAGTCCTGTTCTAGGACTCCTTGCTTAGGTAGAACAGAATTCTCTTTGGGATGTAAGAGAAAATGCACAACAATAAAAACTGGTTAGAGTTTGAAGGTTTTTTCTGAGTTCTTTCAGGAGGAAAAGTGCCAAGGCATTATACTGTTGTGGTTGAAAATGTAGGTCTCTGGAATTAAGGTAACTGACCACTGCTTCGACTCCTACTCACCACCATGAGAACCTGGGTGGTCTCCACCTCATGAGCCTAAATCTTAGTTCTGCATCAGTTTGATTGGATATGATAATTATACCAGCCACTGTGGTTTGTGATGTGAATTAGACAAAGTGTGTAAAGTGCCGATTGCCCTACAGTATTCAACGAATGTTAGCTGTTAATCTAATCAGTCATTGTAAAGGACACCTCTTCTGACAGCTAGGAACAGAAATCTTTGCATCGAAGGAGACATTGACTATCTTTTTTTCAAACATACTCACACAGCAACTGTAAGACTAGAGAAATGAAACAGTTTGACCAGGTTCACACACTTATTTCCTAACTTTACAGTAAAGTTTGAACTTCCTTAATGATAGGCCAACATTCTTTCCCCAGTCTTGCACTATTCTCCTGGATGTGACAGTTTTTTAGCATAGATAAAATATATTCCTCAGTTAGCAATTTTGTACGGCAAAGTATATACACTGTTATGGCAGTCGAAAAGATATCCACACTATGTATTTTTAAAGAGCTTGATTTTTAAGCCCCCTTTCCTGCTTTTATAAATCTGTCCTAAGGAAATAACCTAAAATAAAAAGTGTACACAAGAAGACATTCACTACCATATTCCTTGCAATACTGCAAAACTGGAAATAAACTACACGTCCAACAATAGAAAAACAGTTAAATATGATAGACCAGTAAACATCGAAACTGCTTTAAAATCACAAAGAAGGCTAGCAGTGTAGCTCCGTGGACCAGGCCTTGCCTAGCATGCATGAGACCCTGGGTTCAATCAGGAGCACCAGAAAAACAGAACACAAAGGAACCGTGAAACGTATTTATTTCATTCTCATTAAAAGGAGGTAATTTGACAAGCAGAATGAAACTTTTGTCATAATTGCTACCAACTAAAAATTAAATATATATGGACAAAATCCAGAAGATAAAATAGAAAAATGAAGTAATTTTAAGAGCATTAACAGTAGAGATGCCTTATTTTTCTCTGAGCTCTTTCAAGGACACTGATGCAATAAAGAATTGTTTAGAATACATGGGTTTCTTTAATGGTACTGAAAGGTTTAATATATCATGATAATATGCATAATAAAATGAAAGATATGAGTTCAGCAATGTCATCTTACAATGAGGGACACGCCAAAGTATATCAGTCCTCACCCTCCCTGAACTCAGATGCTGCAGAGGAAATTTGACACTCATGCTCCCGAACCCGGGAGCATACACATCTGCAGATGCTTGGTCCCTTATGTAACATGGAGCACTATCTGCAACCCCTATGTGCATTCTTTCATGTGCTTTAAATCATCTCTGGCTTTCTGATGAGACCTAGTAACATGCACATGCTATGTGAGTAGTTGTATCCTGTATTGTGTAGGGAATGAGAATTAAAAAGTCTGTACACAATGAGTACAGACACATTTTTTTTCCCTTCAAATGATTTCAGTCCAAGGTTGGCAGAATATGAGGATGCGGAGCCCAAGAATCTGTGGGTCTCAATGCTGCTTCACCTCCAGAATGACCTCCATCTCACACGGGTGCTCAGGCCGTTGCCCATTAACATCACTGGAACCACCAGTCTACTGGTCTCTTTGTTTTGTCTCTGGTCTCTTTCTTTCTTGGTTTGATTTTTCTTTTATCTGGCTTGCATACTAAGGCCTATCCCTTAAGTCACCCTTCCACAAGGACTGCAGTATCTTGAATATTTACCACTTCAAGTCACCTGGCCTGGAACCCCAGTAAGTAGGAACTGTCTATTGTCTGCCTTCTTGGAGTCTCAGTTGCTGACTCTCTAGGCAAAGGTGCCTGTTTCCTCTCCCCACCACCCCCCTCTTATCTTCCCTGTATCCCATATTTACCATCCTGCCTGCCCCACACAGCTGATCTCCCCTTTTACTCTGCAGGAATTCTTTTGTTTTGAGACAGGCTCTTGAAAATTGCCCAGGCTGTCCTGGAATACCTAGGCTTAAGTCATCCTCTTGCCTCAGCCTCCCCAACAGGTGGAACTGAGAACATGCGCCATGATGTATGGCCAGAAATCGATTCCAAAATGAAAACTTCTCCCCTTGAGCTGACCCCAGAGCCTAGGTGCATTCTGCACCTGTCTTTACACTGTGGCCTCCCTTTCAGAGGTGAGAGGACATGGCGCTGGTCTCTGGACCACCCTGCAGCTGCCCTCTACCATCCGTGACCTTGTTGCCCCTCTCTCAGTGACACTGTACCCTCCCCACAGAGTGAACACGTCTAGCGTCTCGCATGTGAGCCCTGCTGGGTCGCTGTCACTTCTCTTTCTCCTCACACACATTTATAAAAGAAGCTGTTCAACTTTGGCTGCTCCTGCTTCCCCTTTTTCCACACCCAACTCTCACTGCCTCTTCCATACCCCAGGAAAGTGTTCTCACAGCATGGATGCCAATGGCTTCTCTTCATTTCTATCCCACTCAGACCTCATCTGTGCCTAACCTGTTGCCTGTTCTCTGTTTTGAAATAGGCTTCTCTTTTTACCTTGAAACTTGGTGTAACTTAATGAGTGGAATAAATAAATGATGACTTTAGGTCATACAGAGAGAGTAAAAAAGGAAGAAAAGCTGTAGGCTGTATGGAAGGGCTTGCACTTTTTGGGGTGTGGTGGCCACCCAGCTCGTAGACTTACAACCTACTGGATAGTGTTGTGAGACCTGGATCCCCTCCTGGCAACTACGGAACAGAATGGTGATTCATCAGGGTAGGGAGGGTGGAACACAACCACGAGATAAAAAGAGTTGTTTATTCACTTACCTTATTTTTTAAAAAGGTGTAGTAGAAAGTGGATCATGCTATGGGAATTTGTAGACAACACTGGAATTTCCTCTCCTGGGGTATGAGAAGTAGAGAAGAAGCTAAGCCTGACAGTGTGAGGTTGTAATCCCAGCTCTCTGGGAGACTGAGGCCAGAGGGTTGCAAGTCTGAACCCACTTTAGGCATCTTAGTGAGATCCTATCTCAAAATGAAAAACTGAAAATAGGGCTGGGGATGGAGCTCCACACAAGGTCTTGGGTTCAATCCTTACCCCTCCCCTCGTACTACTGCAAGTGTGGGAGAGGGCTTGCTCTCCCTTGGTGTTCTGTGACAGCCAAAGCTTCCAACCTGCATTCATTCAACAACGTAAAATCAATTTTTCATCATTAAAATATTACTTTTTAATTTTAACGTGAGGCTTGTAAAGTACAATTCAGTACTTGATTATATGGAGGCTACTGGCTATTTTGCTTGTTACTCCTAAGTAATAAGTCTCTTACCAGCGTTACTCTCTCCTGTGCTTAGGGTAGGGCTGAACAGATGGAAGAGGCTTTTTAAAATATCCTATCATTTAACAAGCATTTTAACTTTCTGGGTTTCAATGAATTTTGAAAGACTCCCGAATACAATGTATGATGCTAGGTGTGGATGTGTAATAGAGAAAGCATTTAAATTGTTTGCATTTTTATAAGCTGCACCAGAAAAACATACTTCAATACCCCAGGGAGGGTTTAAACGCAATGAAATGGTCTCCTACTCTCCTCATGCATGTTTTACTCCAATTTAGATACAAAATCCAGAAATCTGGGCAATACTTAGAGCTCATTTGAATTCTTAGAAATCCTATAAATCCTTGTAGCTCACCTCCTTAGGCCAAACATTCCACCCCTCCCTGACTGTGGGTAGCTGCTTAGCTGGGACAGGCGAGTGACACGCGAAGAAAAACGGTTCCGTATAGTGCAGTGGATTTTTCTCCTTACTGGTTTTCCCATCAGCTAGAGAGATATTTAAAGGCTTCAGCCTTTTTTCTTGCTTTCTTTTTTCATTCTCCCGGCTGCACGTTTTGTATTAGTGCCTACTGTTTATACAGATCAATGGATTTCATTTCGGCAGATTCCTACGTGCACATAATATACTCTGACCGTTTCCTACCCAATGGTCCTACCCTCCAATCCGATTCATTTGTAAGGGTCATTCTATTTTTAGAGCTTTCCACCATTCTTAGTTACATAGCTAGACGGAGGCATCTGGTCAGAAAATTATTTTCCCTTAAAAAAAAAAAAAAAAAAGACTAGAATTTAGCCCCAGCGTCGAATTCGAAAGGTTTACCACAGAGTCATTCCCTGGGCTCCACAAATTGTGACTGAAGGCTGAGCGCAAAAGGTCCGTAAATGAGCCTACAGAGACCACGCATCTGGAGTCACACGTCCTTCTAAATAATGACGATTCATTTCCAAAGATCTTCGAGCCTCCAGCACCACGGTGCCAGCCGTCAGTGGAACCTGCGGCATGCTGAGGCGCCTGAGATTTGGGGACACTGGCCAGTCCTAGGATTCGGGAAGGCGGAAGAGAAGGTGGCACCGGAGCAGGGTCGGAGCCACCCGGGGGCAACCTGAGGCCGCCACGCCCCTCGGTCAGAGGGGGCGGAGCCGGTGCCGGCCGGAGGCGGCCAGGTGAGAACGCGAAGCCCCGCCCCGCGCACCTCGGAAGGGGCGGAGCCGCTCGCCTCACCTGCGCTGGGGCGGAAGCGGCAGGGCCGGTCAGTGCACCCCTAGCAGCGGCGGAGACGCGGCCGTGCGCCCCGGGGCCACCATGACCTGGAGCGCCGAGGCGCGGGGCGCGCACCAGCCCGACAACACCGCGTTCACACAGCAGCGCCTCCCCGCCTGGCATCCGCTGCTGTCGGCCAGCATCACGCTCCCGCTCTTCTTCTGCACCGGCCTGGCCTTCCTGGGGCTGGGCCTGGGGCTGTACTACTCGTCCAACGCCATCCAGGAGCTGGAGTACGACTACACGGGCGACGCGGGCGCTGGCGGCTGCGCCCAGTGCGCCGCCGAGGGCCAGGGCCGCGCGCCACCGCCTCTCTGCGCGTGCTCCTGGGACTTCACGCTGCCCGAGCTCTTCCCGGGGCCCGTGTACCTCTACTACGAGCTGACGGGCTTCTACCAGAACAACCGGCGCTACGGCGTGTCCCGCGACGACGCGCAGCTCAGCGGGCTGCCCAGCGCGCTGCACAACCCGGCCAACGAGTGCGCCCCCTACCAGTACTCCGCGGCCGGCCTGCCCGTGGCGCCCTGTGGCGCCGTCGCCAACAGCCTCTTCAACGACACCTTCTCGCTGTGGCACCGGCGCCAGCCCGACGCGCCCTACGTGGAGGTGCCGCTGGACCGCGCGGCCATCGCCTGGTGGACCGACTATCACATCAAGTTCCGCAACCCGCCGCTCATCAACGGCAGCCTGGCGCTCGCCTTCCAGGGCACCGCACCGCCCCCCAACTGGCCCCGGCCGGTCTACGAGCTGAGCCCCGACCTCAACAACACCGGCTTTGTCAACCAGGACTTCGTGGTGTGGATGCGCACGGCGGCGCTGCCCACCTTCCGCAAGCTGTACGCACGCATCCGCCAGGGCAACTACTCGGCTGGGCTGCCCAGCGGCGCTTACCGCGTGAACATCACCTACAACTACCCGGTGCGCGCCTTCGGCGGCCACAAGCTCCTCGTGTTCAGCAACATCTCGTGGATGGGCGGCAAGAATGCTTTCCTCGGCATTGCCTACCTGGTCGTCGGCTCCCTCTGCATCGTCGTGGGCTTCGTCATGCTGGCCGTCTACATTCGCTACCAGGACCAGGACGACGACGACAATGACAATGAGTGAGGCCGGCTCTCTGAGGACCCTTTCGGCTTCTTGCCAGAGGCCTCAAGAGCTCCCTTGGGCGTCCCCTTATCGCCCCTCACCCAGTCTCTCGGGCTCACCTCACTTTGCCTACTGTTGTGGATGAAAGGCCCAGAGAAAGGAATTCTCCTCTTGGGGCTGCCAGACTCTCCGGTTGGCCTGAGGGGAGGGGATTAGAGTGCGAGGGAAGCCTTGCATATTCTCCATCTACTTCATGGCTTACCAAGTTGACATGTCAGGTTCTTAAAGACTAGAATTTCAGAGCCCAAGGGACCCTAGAGACTACTGTACGACCCTTCCGGAACAAGCGATTGAGAGGCCTGGGATGTTCTCATTTAATTTCAGCCAGCCAGCCAGTGACCCCCGACTCTGGCAACAGAGTTTGGCTTGGGGTGTGGGGTGCAGCGTCTGGTGGGTGGTTGGAATCGAGAGTGCAGCCCACAGCTAATCTGCAGAAACAGAGCTGGGGAGAATATGCTCGTCAAGCATAGATTACCACCCCCTACCCCCAGCCCTGACACCCCAAGGTTGGCATGAATCACTCCAAGCCATGTTTAACCAGCTCCTCTGGAGTTTCCTGTATTTCCTCGAAATCTGGGATTCCACTCTTGGCCTGAAGCAGTAACCTGAGTTCACAGTAACCCGAGTTCACTTTTTCAGCTAGTAGTTTGTTCCTAGTGACAGCGCCCAGCACAATAGGGCCTTACACAGAGGTTCTCTCTCTCTGTGGAATGGATGGGGAAAGATGCTATCACTGGAAAACTTGGCAAATGGATTTGCGCCAGGGTTCCTAGCAACTCTTCCAAGGTTTGAGTGTAAAACAGTCTTTGCCAGATGCTGCGTAGAAACTTGAAAATGCCAGTTTTTTGTGGCTCAATGAGGATGTTTTAATCTTAAAAGCTGAGAGTTGGGAGGAATCTTAGAGGGGAAGCTTTGCTCTGCAGTTACATCTTTCTCCTGACAATCTTCAGTCCTCTGTTGTATGATTTTTTTTTTTAATGTTTAAGAGGAAAGGCTTCATTCATGCCTTTTTTCTTAGATCTGAAGTAGAAGGGGGTCATATTTATGTTCTCAAATGAAATGTTTGTTTCTAGTAATAATGTTTATTACTTGATTCCTCTAGTAATTACAAGGAATATAATCTTATACATAAACTAGAATTTTAGGATTATTTGAACCTTTGAGTTAATGGTAAAGCCAGTTGATTTTTTAATCAATTAGAATCAATCTGTATGTATAAAATAAAGCAATAGAATGTTTTTACACAAAAACCCTTCCTTTTAAGGCAAAAGAACTTAAAAAGTAAAACCATTTTACAAGATTATTTGCTGGAACCAAAGAGTTCTTTGTTAATTTGTGGGAATTCTCCAATGCTTGCCATCTATTATAGCTTTTTTTGTTTATTCTCATTAATTTACAGGAGTACCAGACCTCGAAGAATTATTTTTCAGAGGTTTAGTCTTAAATTGTATTGAATAGCTTGCATTGATTTTATTAGATTCTTGTAATTCTTTGAAAATTATTGATGGGTGGATACCATGGTTGTCACTGAGATCTGTCTGAGAATCTTCCAGGAGTGATTTAAGAGAGTCTGTTCCATTATTTAGGTGTAACAAGAGATTAGTAATTCCAACATGTTGATTTCCCAACACCTAAATGTGACACAATTTTATTGTCAAATCTAATTTTGTGATTTAAGGCTACAAAAGCATCATTACATATGCTTTGACTAACTTTTATTTATTATGAATAAATATTTGAGCAGCTCAGTAGCCCAGCCCTCTTCTGTGTTGGATAAGAATGCTTACTATATTTCCTGCCATGTAACTTGAGAGCAGTGTATATTTTGCTAGTATTTTTAAATAGTCTGTTGCTGTAAAATTTCAAATGAAACCCTAAATCCTAAGGTATTCTGATTAAATTAATGACCCTAAATACCAGACCCTATTTTCTGCAGTTCTAAAAGAGAATAAAGGTAATGTTTGTCTTTGCTTTATTATCATGTTTGCTTAGTTCTTTTGAACTCTGATCTTAAAGGTACAAATACTACCAGCCGTTTTCCTCATTTGTTAGCAGCAGATTTGTAATGCAGTAGGAAAATCTTTCAGAATAAGGCTCACAGTGAGCTCAGTCTTTCACTGTTAATTTCCTAAAACAGAATTTGAATTTATAGCAGCATCAACATGCATGTGAATTAGGTGACCCTCTCTATTAATTGAATTCGATAAATGTAGTTCATATTTAAAATTTTTTCATATTGACAGGTATCAAAAAACATGATTGTAATTCTTCTCTGTGCATTTTACTCAAATTGTAAACTTCAGTTAATTGTTGGGTATTTGAGACTGCAAAGCAGCAGAAACTTTAAAAATGAAAGCATGAAATATTTTTCCTGCACTGATGCCTGTGGCTTGTAGCATTTTGTTTGATGTCTCAGGATTCTAGTTGAGATGAAGTCCTGTGTTCTGGTACCTGTTCCCAAGCTGGAGGCAGGCGTGTCTTCTAAGCATGAGATGGAAAAGAGCTAAACTGGAAATGAGCTTTAACCTACCTCATCCAATGAAAGCACAAACAAAAGACAAAGTAATATGGTCAGCAAGAGGTCCCCAACAGTAAGAGAACAAGAAAAATTTTCCAGGTGTTCCATTATCATATCAATAATTTGCTGGTGACTCAGTCATTAAAAATCAGAGGGACAGCACTAGCCTGGAATTTCCTGTAGAGAAAACGTCACTGTATATTACATAACCACAGCCTTTGTGGCTCACTTTCAGTCTCTTGCCCACTTCTGCATGGATGATTGCAGGAATCCTGAGTAGCTTCTCAGAGCTGAATTGGTAGGAGAACCACAATCAACCAGTTCCTTACATGTTCCTGGCTACAAGTCAATTGTTCCTGTGATACAAGTAAATTCCCTCTTCCTTTATTTTCATTGGATATTTCTTTGCATTCCAGATGTTTTTTGTACATAAAATACAACTGGCTGATCATAGACAGCAAATTAAACACGAAATTTAACTTTATCTTCTCTCCCAGGAGAATTTCTCTTAATTCCCTCCAACAAAAGCAGAGTTGTTTTTAAAGAGTCATGAAAAAGTCCTTAGCAAATCTGACTGGACACATTAAGACCCCAAAGAGATCTTACACGAGAGCAGTACTTTGTAAAAGTTTTGCAAAATTTTCTAACAATTTTCTGATCGTTGATTATATGGATAACTTCCCGGATGGTAATAATGTGCGTGCAAGGGAAAGTATCCCCAGTGCTTTGCCACCTCATATTAGGATGGCCCTCCTGAATGGTCCTCCTGTCACCTGGGCCGCTCCAGTATACCACATCCTTAATGTACCTGGCTGTCCAAGCTCCCAGAGAGAAGAGAAAGTCCTATTGGGCCATGAAATCCAACACTGACTGTTCAGGCGTTGTACAGAGGCAGGCGAGGAAGAAAAGAAGAAGATGCAGGGGACATTTTTCTTGTCAGAGAGGGGCAAAGAAGGAAAGGGTTCACAGCAAAGAAAGCCCAACCCAGAAGGCCAGGCATGCTAGCAGAGCTCTCTGGTGACAAGGCTTTGAGAAATTCAGCAAGTGGATGGTGACTCACCTCCTTCTGAACCCCTTCCCTGGTCTTTTTGATCAACCTGTGATTTATCTCTTTCCTTAGAAGCAAAAGGTATTACTGTCAAGACCCTCAGCTAAAAGCCTTGCCCTGCACATTGAGGTCATAACTAAGTTCCCATTAAAGTGGGTGGAACCTTACATTCCTGATGAAAACTGTAAGTCATATGTCATTAATAACGATACTTTGTTCTTCTAAAAGGCCTCTGCTCTTGAAAGTCCAAGGTGTTTAACACCATGTGTTCACATTCATCTTATCCATCAAAACATACACGCTCTTGGGAAGTCATCAAGACCAAGGAGGTAGAGACGGATTCCTTTCCATTTTGCTCAGTTTGTTCTGAACCTGATGAAGTGAGTGGTATTCCAAACCAGGCATGGTTACACACACCTGTAATTCCAGCAATCTAGGAGGCTGAGACAGGAGAATCAGAGCAGAAACTCAAGACCAGCCTGAGTAATTTAGTGACTTAATAGACCCTGTCTCAAAAATAAAATAAAATAAAATAAAGAGAGCAAGAGGGCAAAGGAGGGGAGGGAAGGGGGACATAAAAAAGAACTAAGATGTGTTATGTGCGTGTGCCAACTCCCCTTAATGGATGTAATCACTATGTATTGCAAAAATGTACCAATAAAAGTAAAACTTAAGAAAAAATAGTACAAATTTAAACAAAAGGGATCTGGGGATGTAGCTCAGTGGGAAAGTTCTGGATTCAATCCCTAGTGGCCTCATTCCCCCCAAAAGTAATGATATTTTTTCTGTTTGTTTTTTTTAGTCAGAGTCTTACTATGTAGTCCAGGCTGGCCTGAAACTCACTGTTTGATCCTAGGTTGTCCTCAAGCTTGTAGGGATCTTCCTGCCTCAGCTTCCTGAGTGCTGGGTTTACAGGTGTGTGCCACCATGCCCAGTTAAAGTAGTATTCTTTGAAATGTCTGAGGTTGTAAGCCTTTAAGGATTAAGACGTATCTGTTACTTCAACATAATCTGCAAAAACTAAATAACAGTATTTCTCAAGTTTTTCTTAAAGGAGAAATTTAGCTCATGTATTCACTTTCATGACTAAAAATATCACTGAACACCACATATATCTGACAATCTTTTTCAACCCCATCTGCCCTCCACGCTTCCATTTCCATCCTTCTCTCGGACATATCTGAGTGTCTGGCAGGTCTCAAGCGTCCTGGGCAGTCAGTACTAAACTCGCTGGCCCTTCCTCCAAATGTGCTCCTCTGGCTTAAAAGGCTCCTTTGTGTCCTCAGTCACCCAAGCCAAACTGCAGAACTACCTGCCTCACTTCGCCCTTCATTTCTTCCCCCGTGCAGTGTCCTCAGATCCGGGTGCTTCCATACCCCACAGGCGCTGCCTTCATCACCTCCCCGGCCCACAGCTTGGTTATTTTTCATCTGCCAGTTGAAGGGCCTCCTAAATGGGGCTCCAGTGGGCCACCCCCTATCCCTACAGCCACAACAAAGACCCCAGACACGGATCTCACCACCATATCCCTTAACTTAAAGTCAGTCAAGCCTCAGCAGAGTGCTGCCTGCAGCAGCGCACCAGACTCCAGCCACGCTGCACATCCGGGAGAGGCCTGAGCCCCGCATCTGCTCCCATCCTGGTCACTCTGGTCTCACTCACCTGACCGTAGGGTCTGCCCCCCCAGCTCCTCCCAAGTCCTGACTCCGCTTTTGTCCTCTTAGGCCCTCCTGGCTCTTCCACTTCCCGTCCTCAGCCTAGTCTTGTCCCACTGCCTCAGACTTGAGTATTTGCTTATCTGCTTCCATATTTAGACTACTAGTTCCATGCAAGCTGAGATTTATTTCTCCTTCAGCTTTTTGTTGCCAGTGCCAAGTGCCAGCACCAGTCTCTGCTGGATCCCCCAGCATTTGTTCATTGACAGTGGAGAAACTGGTGATTCTATTTTTTTACTCCCACTCAAAACTGTGTTTCCTAGAACACAGTTGAATCATCGGAAGTAATTCAGGAAACAAATGAGATGCGGATAGGACACTCTAAACATTCGAAAACTTTAGGGTAAATCATACTGGGAAAGCACATAGACTCTTAACAGCATGGAAACACTAAGCCCAGCATTCCCATTTGGATAATTTAAATGTATAACCTGGGTTTCCCCACAAACTAATTTGCAGAAATGAATAGCAGATGGGTTGCATTACTCCATCACTTGTGGGATAGGTGTTTTCTGCTCAAAGATAGTCAGTGTCTTTCCTATTAAGCTGCAGTGGGTTAATGGAATGTTTACATTTTGGGGTGCCTCTTGATAAAGGAGAGTTTTTAAATGGCTATACTATTCTCTGATAAAATGTAAATGAGCATGGGTTTGCACTGCTGGGTAATTACCCCAGGATCCATTTAAACAAAAATAGCATTGTGGAGAAACAGCCACATAAGTGGAATAATAGTTGTCTCATTCACTGACTGGTGTTTGGGTTATAACATTTGGCACATCTTGATATCTACATAATTGTAGTTTTAAAACTATAAATAATATTTTACAGAGGTCACACTATAGTTATTTAAGTTCAGGGGTTTATTTCCCTGAGCACTAAGTAGCTATGAATGAATTATGTTTAGTCTGATCTGCCACAGAAGAGCCATAAACCTCCAAGTCACAGCAAACCATGGAACATTGCTTCAATACGTCAGGAAAATCGTACATGTAAAAGAATAATGCATGATAAGGGAAAGGTATTCGTATATTTTTAAAAGTAATATATGTTACTGGGCAGGAGCTGTAAAATTTTGTTATGTTAAACTTTCCTCTGATTCTGGAAAACACGTTAAGGAATGACTTTGCATGGTTCACCTCAGCCAGCTAGGCGGCTGTGGGACCGAGAAAGGGCTTAGAAGGAGAGCTCCTCATGACTGAGGCACAGTTTCTCTTCCCAAGTGCCCCGTACCTCAACAGGGTGAAAACAAAAGTTGCAAGATCAAAAGGCCGATTTGACAAACTTTCCTTCACCCCAGTGCTCTTTTTCTGTGACTTCCAGGCAAGTGTCTTGCTAGACACTAGGAAATGGGTATAGACACAGTTTGAGCACTTAGATATAATGTGCTTTTACAATTAAACTTAGGTCAAAGGCTCACATGACATTATCGAGCACGGACAATATGCTAGACAACATGTTGATCAAGGTCCTTGTACTCTCTCTTCATCTGTATAACAACCTTAATGTTATCACCATCTTGCAAAGGCAAAAACAGGTTAGGAACAAAAAAGAAAATTGGTCCAAGGATGGAAGTGGAGGACAGGGAGGCCCCCAAAGCCTCTGGGCTATTTGAAGTCAACAGAGACAAGCTAAATAGCTGACATTCATCTTGCAATTTCCAGGCAACTTTAGCACATTACAGGCCACCCAACAATCCTAGGAAGTAGGTATATCTGCAATTCAAGGTGAAGACACAGAATAAGTACCCTTAAGCAGCACAGAAAGAAACCATTCTCAAGGCATCTCATTGGATGGTTTTTGAGTTTTTGTGTTAACAATGATTAATTACGACTGTCAAGGCCAATCCTATGAAGAAACAAGAAGAGGCAGCCCTAAAAAAGAACTGGGGTTGGAGAAATGAGGAGGTGGGCTGGGCTCTTGATTGTGCCCACCCTAGGGGCAGACGTAACCCTGCAGCCTCGATGCCTTGGTTACTTTTGTCCTTGCTGAGACAAAACACCTGACACCCAAAGTTAAAGGAGGAAAGGTTTATTTGGCTCACAGTTTGTAGAGGTTTCAGTCTATAATCAGCTGGCTCCAAGACAGAGGGGCTTGGCAGACAGGAATGGCAGAGGAAAAACAATTTGTAACAGGCAGAAGGTGGCAAAAGAAACAAGGGACCTTAACAGCGTCTTTCTGGCCCTTTTATCTTATCCAGGCTACTTAGGGCAGGTAGCACTCACACCCTTAATCCTAGAGCCCTTAATCCTAGCATTGCACTGTGAATCAATCCCAGTGCCTCACACTCCAGATCCAGGCACCTCTGAAAAAGCCCCACCTGTGACTGCATGAGGCTTTAGGGGGATGTCTAGACACAAACATAACACTCAGTGACCTGTGGAGGGAATTTCATGACTGAGACAGGTGGTGAGGCAGATGGAATGGAACAGATTCATAGCACAAGGAGCCTCAGCAGGGGCACTTGGCAGCAGATAGTCATCTCCAAGGAGGTTGATGCAGCAGGAAGGGACAAGGGCATCCAGGTACTGGCATTATGCTGCTTCCTGACCTGGGTGGAAGATATGCTCGTGCCCATTTTGCTATCATTTTTGAAAGTCTATATATTACATGCACTCTTTGGTACTGAAAGAATAACAATAGTCTGGGCAGTTTATACTAATGACAAGCTGCAGTGGGAATTCCAGGACTTCCCTTTCACGACACATTTAGATTCTATTCCTTTATGTTGTTTCTAACACTGTTGTAGACTGAAATCACAAATGTAGAATATTCACTTTTTCTTTCTGATACTGGAGATTGAACCCAGGGCCTTCACACTGAGCTATATCCCCAGCTTGAACATGCCATCCTCCTGCCTCAGCCTCCCAAGTGCTGGAATGAGGATGGGGTACGGGAGGCACCACTCCCTGACTCATTCTTTTTTAAAATTTATTTATTTGTTTATTTACTGATACACAGTCTAAGTAGTTCAGGCTGGCCTCAAACTCATGGTGATCCTTCTGCTTTGGCCTCTCCAGTGCTTGGGAAAACGGGCGAGTACCACCATGCCCAGCTCATTCTTAAGCATTTTAAGCCCTGCTTTGTTAAGGAGCTGGGGAAAAACTAACGTTTTCTTTAAATGGAATGATACAATGGCAGTATGGGACTATTGCCCAATGCATTCCATTTTAGCTGAAAGTTTAAAGGGACAGGGACACCTGTGGCTGGTCAGTCCCTAGAAATACTGGGTGGCTGGTGGCTCTGGTGTTAGAGGACATCACCACTGAACCAAACCCTGGAAGCCTCGTCCTCATCGTCTTTCATCAAAGAAGACGGCAGGAAATAGAATTCCTTTGCATGTCACAGGGCTTCACATTTTTGCTGTGGAGCAGACCCCCAAGGCCCCCCAGGGCCGAGGAATGGATAGGCCATAAAATTGGGAAGAGAATGTTTCAATTCTGCCACCCAGTCCCCTGAGAGCACCTCGTGGGGTCCTCGCTGACCCTGCCGAAGACTGTGACCCGAGCCTGACCGCAAAGAAGAACGTGGTGTACAGTTTCTCGGGTTGCTACAGGTCCAACCTGTAAGGGAACCCATTTCTAAAGATGTGCACTACTGCCCTCTGCTGGAAATAAACAGAACCATCAGCATTTAACTATGTTGGGATCCAACACAAACAGGATGAAAAAGGGATGGGTGGTAGATTCGTTCAGTGCACAAGCAGTGTGTTCAATTCCCAGTACCCTCGCCTCCCAAAAGACAGCACATGTGAAATATTAAGGTTAAAAATTAAATTTACTAAAAGTAAATAAGATAAGAGTGTTTATTAATTGGATGGTAATTTTGTGAGTTTTAGTACGTTCCAATTAATCGATCAAACAAGAAACTGAAGTTTGTCTTTAATTTTTATTCAAATAATATGTTTTCTTCCATATAATTCTAGTAGCTACCACCAATTTGAGCTTGCCTATTTATTTATTTTATGGCACTGAGGATTGAACTCACAACATTGCGCCTGCCCTGAGCCAAACTCCCGGCCCTAGTGTTTTGAGACAGGGTCTCACTGTGTAGTTCAGGCTGACTTTGCGCTCTCTCTGTAGCCCAAGCCGGCCTCGAACTCACAACGCTCCTCCTACCTCAGCCTCCCGAGTGCTGGGATTAAAGGCGTGCACAACCAAGCCCGGCTAGTTTGAGCTTTTTTCAAAAAGCTTTCTTCATGGGCTGTGTTAGTGTTGGAGCTATGTCCAAAAAATACAAGTCATTGAATCTACGGTTAAGACAGCACAAACGTGGGAAGGACTGCCCTTTTTCTTCGTTTCATCAAACAGCTCTCCAAAATGGACACAAGTACGCCCTTTTATATTAGAAGTTGCATTTTTTAAAAATGAACGATTGATAGGTATTGGTAGTTGCCTTTCCTAGGAACAACATAAACTCATCCTGCAGCCTGATGGGCCGACCGATAGACACTGTCACTAGCCACTCCCCTGAGAAACAAAGCCTGTGACCACCCACTCACAAAATCGGTTTGCTCACTTGGGCTCTTGGGAATGGCTTGTGCTGAAATGGCCATTCGGGCTAAGCCAATGCTTCAGGTTTGGATGATTTGTAATCTTTGCATACTTTCCTTGGGTTGTTTAACTGAAGCAACAAGAAATTTTTACAAAACATTTTAAAATTTTGTCCATGTGAATGGGGTGCCATGCTTTGATTCCAAAACAAATTGTATTTTTTTCGATTGTAAACTGCACTTTTTCCTCACATTTTAACATTCCTAATAGCAGGATATGTCTCAAAGTAAAAAGTCGTATTTTAATTGGAAACCTATTTTCTTCCTTAGTGGCACATGAACTAAAGGTGTATCTTATGAGTCATGGCATCTTGAAGGCAATGAGTTACATAGAATTATAACAAGGCAGTGGGAAGAATGCTTCTGAATTCAAAACCAGATGACATACGATGGCATTAACAGAAAAGCCACGCTCACTCGGTTTGTATCACTGGATGCCTGTGCCATCGATCAATTCTGAGAATAAAACGGAATGTTCAAAATTCGCTCACTCCTCTGATGGACCTGAATATTGGAAAAATGGACCGATGTGCCAGAGGCCTGCATGGATCAGCCCCATCAGCAGCCGGCAGCCCCCCAGAGCTCATCAGAAGCCCTTGTGAGGTCCCCACTGGAAGGATGCGCGGGGATGGAGTGTCAGCAGGGAGAGAAGCTTCGAGCGAGCATCCCTGTCGGTCGCCCGACCGGCTCCTGACCGGGGAGCATTTCCTCTCTCTGTGCACTCTCGGTGAGTCGTTGGAGAGTGTGTGAAGTCGATGACGACGTATAAATCAGAGTTATTCCCGTTGACAGGAAATGAAGCTGGGCTATCAGACATACTCAGAGCCAGTATCTGCTTTCACAGTTTTCCAAGTTAGAGGGAAAAGATGGCTTTGGTGATGGTAAATGTGTCTGAGGGAACAGGAACCAGTTCTCTTCCTCTCGGCTCCGTTTCTCAGCCTAGAATGGAAACCACAGGGCAGTGGGTGTTTGCTGGTATAGCTCTGAGCACAGCCTCAAGGTCTGCATAGACATGGCCGTGGCCATCTGGGGGACTCACTTCAGCCCCACCTCCCGCCACACTGCCTGAGGAATCAGGATTTCTGTTTTTCCATCAAAATCATTTTTTGTTCCCCATTGTTTCTTGTTCTCATCTCTGGCTCTCGGATCCACTTCAACCAAGTTCAGGGAATCAGGTTATTGTTGAGATACACAGACTCTTGAGCCGATTTTAGGGTCTTATTAGTATAAAATGTGCAGAGATAAGGTGACTAGCAGGTTTACAGATGACCCAGGCATTCAAAGTCATTTTTTGTTCCATGTTCTGATGAGAGAATTCTCCTTTTTGCCCTTCCTACGACAAGGTCCCGTCTGTTTTTTGCTGGGGATCCGTGTTCCAGCGCCCTGTCAAGCCCTGATGGGAGAGGCTCCAGGCCTCGCCCAGCTCTTCCCCTTGCTCCTGCCCCCACAGCTCTCTCACCCTCTTGCTTGGCAGCTTTGGGGCCTGTTCATCAGCGTGTACCTCCTGGACTGGTAACTCTCTGGAAAGCTTCACTATTCTTTAAAACTCCTCTTCCTCCCAGAGCTCCTCCTTTTCAAGTTCCCCGGGTTCATATTTAGAGCTCTGTCTAGGTCGGGTTTCCCAGTCTAGTCTCCCTGTCCGGCAAATGGGAACACTGAAAACCCATGGGGTAATATTTCAGTTTTTTTGTGCTTGAAAATGATTCTCAACACACAGACACGTGGGGCAGGGGAATATTAAAGATGCTCCAAGTGGCAGGGCGATGACAGGGACGTGCACTGGCTCGGAGGTGGCCGAGACAGTCATCCTGCTTGGTCTATTTTCACCACTCTCTGACTACGTGACCTCGACATGTTAGTTTATGTTCTATGCTCTCAAACCAGGAGTTTGGGCTGAGCCACTGGATTCCTTCCCTGCAGTAGGAATCTGTGACTTAGGATTTACAAGGAATCTTTTATAGTAGATTGGGCATAGAACCTTTTCCTAATTTTTAATGTGGAAGGATTACTTGTTTCCCTCGCTTGTCTTCAGCAGGTTGTTTCTATTTTCATGAGATGCTGTATCTAGCTGGCTTTTGCTGCCCTGTGGGGGAAGTCTATGGTTGAACAACTTTAAAACAAAACAATGTTTCTTCCAGGCAATGTTTCTTTCTACCTTCTAGAGACCATAATGTACTGGCGTGCTTATGAATTTCCATGAGGAGCAAGAGTGTAGAACAAGTATTTGAACAAGTACCTCTTTGTTCTAACACCAATTTCCTTCTTGTGGACAGAGCAGTGAAGAATGGGCTCCCATGATGGTATCTTGGAGAGAAATGAAATAGTCAAAATTGCAACATTTCATGACAGAGGGTGGCCCTGTTATGTTCCCTTGAGAATCTGAAAAAGGTTACATAGACATGTGTACTGGACTTGATTCCTTCTAATGCCAGTGTCAACCCAGGGGTGCTCTACCAATGAGCTACATCCCCAACATTTTAAATTTTTTATTTTGAGGCACAGTGTCACTTATTTACCCTGGCTGGCTTTGAATTTGAGATTCTCCTGCTTCAGACTCCTGAGTAGCTGGGGTTACAGGTGTGTGCTATCTTGCTTGACTCCTTTTAAAAAATTAAATGACACTCTTAAGCTAGTTCATGCATGTAGTAGGGAAAAAACACTGGGTGTCTGTTGTGATTTTAGACCTTTTCCTAATCTGACCCCAGCCCAACTCATCCCACACCATCTCCCTTTACCCTCTTCACAACACAGGCTCTTCTCAAATGCAAACCGAGCACACAGTATAGACACCAATAGCTGAAATCTAAGGAATTCAAGCTTCTATGTTTCATTACCAGGCATTATTCTGAAAGGTCACTGATCTTTGAAATCAGGCAGCCCCTAAACCCACTGAAGGGGGTTGAAAAGTTAAAAGATTCCAGATGGGCCATGGTGGCCTCTCCAATTTCTTCCACCTCTGTTGTTCATTCAGGGTGTGACCTGCACAGGTCACTAAATCTCTGTGTGCTTTCAACTCCCCATTTATAAAATTTGGTCAATACATATTGATGTCTAGGATACTTGAATTATCTAGAAGTACTTGAATTAAAGTCATCAAAAGAGCAAATTTTCTACCTGATGCTTTTGTGTTGTACCACAGCGCAGTGTGAAAGCAGCAATGGACGCAAAACTGCTGAACATGACCAAATCAGACACTTAGCTTGGCCCCCCTGCTCCTCAGTTAAATCTGCACATTCACAATGGACAACATCAAGTTTATAATGGCAAATGTTTAATTAGCGAGACTTAAGGATTGGCAATGCCACTTCTAACACACGTAACAAGATACTCAGAGCTTTCGAAGCAAAGCCTGTAAACTTAAACTATTGTAAAATTATAAGGTTTAATATAAAAATGGGAAATGTTTGAATAGCTGTTTTGTGCAGTGTTCTTAACAGACAAGACGACCACACAATGGACCTGTGTAACTGCAAGCAGCAGGCACTCCGGGAAGATAAAATAAACTGGCTTTATGGACCCAAGGAATTGATTTTTAATGAGATTCTGCTTGGCCGTAATGGCATCTTGAGAGGTGATCCAGTTTCCACGGCCTCTGGTATACAGTTATAAGGTGTGGAACAAGGACGCGGTTAAACAATGCTTGTTCATTTGCCCTGTTCTGTTGCAAGTGGGATTAAATAAGGATGCTGTTCTGAGACATTCTCCAGAAAGTGCTTATGTGCAAATGCACACATGTATGCACACATGCTACCGTGCCTTCAGATGCTTTTCCTGAGATATTTACTCCCTGATTGTACATTCTGACTTTCAGACAACTAAACCCTCGAAGTGGTACACACACATTTGAATATCTCTACCAGAGCAAAATGACCTATACCTTATTAGATGCCCTGGGACAGTTTTCTAGGTTTTGGATATCTTCTGTATTTTAATATCTGTGCTTCCTGCTGAGACATATGTCTGCATATACATATGGATAGTAACAGCTATGGATAGAGATCACTGTGGAGAACCGACTCTGTGGAAGGCAGCACAGCGTCTCGGTTCTGAGCTTCAGCTTTGAATCTTTGCCTGTGTCCCTTCCTAACTGTTTCTCCTAGGGCATATTAATAAATTCTCTGAGCCCCGGCTTTATTGCCTATAAATGTGGATAATACCTATATCTCAGGGTTGTAGTAAAGACCAAACAATACAGGGTTATGCAATAATTTAGATGACTCTTAGCAATATAATATTGAAAAATCATCAAAGATTGTGTAGAGCATATTAGTTAGAACTAGAGAACACTGAACTCTATAAGCTTATCAGTTCATATTACATTAATAAAATCATATGTAAAAAGAAAAGGTGTGCTAAACACAGGTTTCAAGATACTGGTGGGGACATCAAGGGAGAACTGATCCACCTTTCGGGGTTGGGGGCTCCGCCACCGTGGAGGAGAACCAGAATGGGTCCAACCGGGCCCCAACTCGCTGGGACCGCGGGGCATCGGCGCGCGGGCTCAGAATCAAGGACATCAACCCCCCACCACCACCCCCACCCCCGGTAAGCAAGCTGCTGGCTTTGAGGTCTGGCTAAATTGATGACAACTAAGGTACATAAAGCAACTAAACGCTAGTGTTTTTTCGTAGATTTTGCAGGCCTCTGATCGGCACCCTGAATGTCTCTTTGCATGATGACAGTAGGCAATGTTGCAGATACGGGGGACTCTCTTCTGTCTTTTCTTTGAGGACCAATATGGTTCTCACCATTTTGCTTTACTCTGATCGTTATTATTTTTCTCTTTTTTTTCCTTTATTTTATATTCTGTTTTTATTGATTTTGTATTGTTTTGTTTTTGGTTCAATTCTACTACACCTGTTGGAATGGTCAGCTAATCTGAAGATAGCAAGGTATGTTATAGTAGCTATTGTATTCACATTATTGGTCTTCGAAGTTCTGTACCAGTCCTACTGCTTTGTTTTGATTGACTTTATTCTGTTATGTTCTGTTGTATTTTACTATCTTTAAAATAAAAAAAATTTTAAAAATAAAAAAAGATACTGGTGGGGGAGGAAGGGAAGGAATGGGAGGGAGTGAGAGAAAATCAAAAAGGAAGATAATAGCTGTAGTCAAGGTATTTGTGTTTAGGTGGTGGGCTTGTTAGCACACATTGTGAATAGTTTAAACTAGCCACATGTGGACCAAAGATGACAATGTGTCATGAACCAAGGAGTATGATTAATCTATTTCTGGGCTCTGAGAGATGACTAACTGAGATACTGTAAAATAAGGGATTAGTACGGTGTTTGGCCCTTCATATGTAGCTAGCTAGATGTTTTTACATCCATCCAAATATACTCTTCTCCTTAGTTCATCAATTTCCCCCGTTTCTCCTGTTTCTTGATTTTCTTATCCTTTGTTGTCGTGTTGCATCATCTCATCCATGTTACTTAAATCCTTAACTTTTTTTATTTTTAAAAAATCTTGAGATATGATTTACATACAATGCCACATAAAGATCTTAGTTGTTCAGCCTGATGCATTTTGTCAGTTGTATTCATAAACATTTTCATCTTTAAAAACAAGATGCAGAATATTTCCATCATTTCAGATAGTTTTTTTGTGAGACTTCATATTAATGAATCATAGTGCATGTGTTTGTACATCCAGCTCCCTCTTATCAATGTGTTTCTGAGATTCTTTCATATCTGTAATCCATTCCTTTGTATTCTGATGAATGAATATGCAGTTTGATTGTCTTTCCTTTCTCCTACAGATGGACATTTGGACTGATTCCAGTTTGAAGCTATTATGAGTACTGTTGCTACAGATACTCTTACATGATAATTTTTGTGGAAAGATCTTGTGATTTCTCTTGGGTAAATCCTAGGCATGGAATTGCTCAGTTCTCAGGCAGATGCCTGCTTATCTTTATGGAGAAACTGCCAGTTCTCCAAGGGGGCCGAATCATTCCAAAGCCTTAATGTTGTAATATTTAACTCTATTTAAGAAACTGCACCAGCAAAGATCCATTTGCAGCAGGTTCATGATTTTGCCAACTTGAAGATTTCTCAGCACAAGCAAAAGGGAATTTTTAAAAATTATGAATGTAAGTAGCAACAGATGGATTTGGACTTGTCTGATGGTAGAATGAACAAACCCAGAACAGAAAGAAAGCCCTTCCCTGCTGACTCAGATGATAAATGAATCATTTTTAAAAGTACTACTTAGTTAACCTATGAGCCTAAATCGTAAGTTCTCTGAGTGCATGGCTTTTTTGCTTTTGGGTTCAACAGTCAGCCTGAATAATTGGGGTGGGGGGAGGTGACAGACAGTGAGGACACTGATTGTCTTCTGGTTCCTAGTTCATTTGGTCATGAAGAGAAACACTGGCCCAGGTCTTAAAGAATGGACATCTGGTTCCCATGCAGTTCAGCCACCCATGTGGCTTTGGCACCCCCCTTGCAGTCCAGGCTGCCCCTTTATTGATTTTTTTCCCCCTTGCCTTTAAAAACGTGAAAGTTCCTAATGTATGCAAGTATGTGTGTTAGTAGACACTGTGTGTGCATTGGTGACAGCAATGATTTCAGTTAACTAACTGGTTTCAGGGAGCCAGCGGCCAGGTGAGGCATCTGGGGTTGTAGTCAGTTTTTGTTTTGGGAACCAATTATCCCAGGGCTGTGCACTCCAGGGGTGGGGCCAACAAAAGCAGGACAATTAGACTGTGATGACAACAACTTAAAGATAATTAGTGGACAATGAGTTGAGAACTCATTAACCCCTTTACCACCTCATGGTTTGTGATTAGAATGAAATATCTGGAGATATTTTGAGGGACATACCATCGCACTACCAGAATCTTCTCATCTACCGCCAGAGTACCTGAATTTTTTTTTTTTTTTGCTATGTTTTCTGTTATTTGTAGCCATCAACAGTGATTATCCCTAAACATTATCATTTTTTGTGAAAATCAGTGGATTAAAGGATTAGTGTTCCTACTTGGAAATCTCTTATTTTGCTTCTTTCACCAAAGGATCTTTCACTCTTGTCTAGTCTTTTCAAGTAAGTGACATTCAAACTTAAACAGTAATCACCTTTGTTCTTATAGATTATATGGATTGATAAAGTTCACTGTGATTTTTACTAAAATCCTTCCAACGGGAAGTATAAAGCCTGGAGAATTCTACCATGAGCATTCACAGGTATGCCTATATTTAGCAGAACCTGACATAGCTCAGAAATCCACTAGACTCAGGCTCCAATAAACAATAAAGTTTTCATTTTTCTTGGTGGACTCTCACTACATGTATAATACTGTACTGTAGATGGTTGAACTGGTACTGAGATTCTGTGGTCTTCAGTATAGAGTCTATTCAGTCTCATTCTGCCTCCAAAATAGATTTCATTTAAACCATCGCAGGTAGAATTCAGAAGTTCCATCCTTTGTTCCTAGAAGTTTCTTAGGAGAGACCTATTGTGCTTCTGGGACATTTCAGTTCCTCTACATATTAAGCTTCATGTACCAGGCATCATTTCAGAAGGGTGAAAATTAATTTTATTTTATTGTAAAATGTTAATTACCTTTAAAGCTATATTCTTAGTATCAGTTGTACCATCTAGTTGTGGAATTAGTTGTTACACATTCTAACCATTCAATGTGGAAATTTTGTATTAATGAAGCCAAAACTAATGACTTTGTCTACTTTTGGGCTAGTGGTTTTTACCCTTTTTATGAGTCCCAGACTTACTTCAAAATATAGAGAAATCTGTAACTCTTCTAATGTAGAAGAGGGCTCCAGTCACTTATACCAACTTTATTGGATTTCTGGATTACAGACTAATGTCTTCCTATCATCTGTAACTCAAGGATGATTTTAATCTTCCAGACTTGTGGGTGATAAATGAAGAGGAAAAGAACCAATGTTGAATAGATCATGTTTAAATTGGAATTTTGATTTGGGAGAACTATCTTAGTTTCTTAGAAATCCAAGTGCGCACACACACACATTAAAAAAAACTGCCTGGTTATAAAGTAAGCAGGTCAAATGCTCGGCAGTCATGTCTTGGAAAGGTTGACGGACACGGGGCTTTAGATGAGTGTGTCTCACAGTGTAATCTAAGCGATTCTCCCATTGCAGGAGCAGGACGCACACCTCCAGGGCTGCCCTCAGTACAGGAGGCCAACGCGGGCATCCGTGGGAGTGGGGGCCCCGCGCTTCAGCAGAACAAGATCTCCAGGTGATTCTAATGCTCAGTTCAGTTTGTGAATCTGTCTCTTTCACTCTTACTCTTCACAGTGCCTCTTTTGCAAAGCACTTTATTTATATAGGTATCATTAGTCAGTCAATGTGAATGAAGATCTTCCATAAATGCCCAGAAAATGCTTTTGATAACTCCAATGCGGGCAGCAAATGTCAGCAGAAAGCCCAGTGGAAGGCAGCTGCAAGCAATTGTCACTCCACTCCACTTAGCATCGGAGGAAGGCTACTTTCCATAGGGCCATCACATTGTTTCTCTTTTTTTTGGTGGTGGTGGGGTACTTAGTCATTTGTTACAATAAAAATTAAGTTACAGGAAAGGAACACTGTGACAGGATAATGGACTCCCAGTCAGAAGAAACCAGCCTGCTTCCAATTCATCACTGCATTTATGGTGCATTAGAAGACATTACGGCCACAGCGTCATTCCTCTGGGGCAGGCAGAAAACCCAGACTGGGAGGGAGAGAGGAATTTACTTCATGAACTTGGCAAAAGTGAAATAAAAATAGAATCCAGGGATGGTTTAAATTGCCATGTTCAGCAAGGACAAAGAAAGGGCTGACAATCTCAGACTCACCATCCAATATGTTAAAAAATCAGCCGGTTTCACCTCACATCACACAAGTACGTTGCGGGTTAAAATGAAAGAGTTGCCTGAGCAATAACAGAAAGACATGGAAAAAATGGACAAAGTGAAGCAATTTAAAACGATTAAAGCCCACAAAACATTTCACAAATATAAAGTCCTGAGGGAAGTTTAAAAATAGTATTTGTCCAATGGACTGGGCCAAAGATACCTATATTGTCTGAGTATTTTAATTAGAGGATTGAAGTATCATTATAAAATCATAAGAAATCTATGTCCGTGTTCTCATAAAAGTAAAAATGGTTATTTGATGTTGGAAAGTAGGAGCTGAAGGCATGTGGCCGTGGATAGGTAAGTCTGCCAATTTAGACCTGGGAATTTAATAACTTTATGGTATTTTTATTATTATACCCTGCTCTAGGTTAAGCCTGGGGGGGAAAAAGAGAAGGGGGAGGTATCAGCAACTTTGTATAATGGGAACAATGTGTTAATTCTATGATTTTTAAGGCAACATTCTTGTGAACTATATTTTCGTATTAAAATAACTTTATTTCATGGATCTCAAATAATTTTGAGAGAGAGGTCTAGTTTTCCCTTAATAAAGTTTTTAATTCACTTAAGAATCTATTTGAACAAAACTCTGTGTGGTCTCATTTTCTTTCCCTGTCAATCTGTGTTATTTCCAGGGTGAAAGGTAATTTTGACCATAAACATGGCTTCCATCACACATTTCTAATTTTAGCCTATTTGTCTCAGTTTGATTTACATTGGGTCCAGAGCAAATTAACTATTGTGAGCTTTTATTGAAAATTAATTAGGTGGCTAAAGTGCCCATGGCAGAATTTCTGCCAGGACCCATTTCTCCCTGGGTCACCAGCCTTCTCCAGTTAAAACACCTAGCAACTTAAGAAATCCATAAAATGAATGATATAATTAGTTCCAGAGTGGAACTTAATCTCTTTGAAATCAGATGCTTTCTTCTAGTGCTGAAGTGCTACGCTATAGCAAGCATTTTATGGTATCAGGGGATTTTCCTGGGGGAAAAAGAGTAGCTCATTCTGCCTGAATCACCTCGCATGACTTACGAAAGGTGTCCTTGCCATGCTCAATAGAGTCGCATCTGTGCTCTGGTTTCTAAATCAAGGCAAGAAGAAAGAGGAAACTGGCTTTACAATACTGTGAAGAGAACAAAATAAGCTACCCAAGTTGGAAAATAGACTGTATGCCACAGTGTGTGTGTGTGTGTGTGTGTGTGTGTGTGTGTGTGACAGAGAGAGAGAGAGAGAGAGAGAGAGAGCAAGAGAGAGAGAGAGAGAGAGAGAGAGAGAGCAAGAGAGAGAGAGAGAGAGAGAAGAGAAATTATACTTAGGCAAAGCCAGGATGTAAATGTGATTTATTGTAAATAGTTCCACAACATTAAAATGAGTTTTTCTTTTCTACGTATGCTGCTTCAAAGAAGAGCTCTGTGGGCTCATAAAAATGCAGAGAACAAATAGGGGCCTCTAAGTCCAATTTATATGCCATGCCCACCGTGCACCGAGACACATATAATCTGTAAAACGTCAGCTTCAAAGTTCCACCGAGATCGGTGTTAACCCTGACCTCTGGCCTCGCGGCCTCTGGCTGGGCCTGTGCGCTTTCTTTACCAGCTGTTTTAGATAAATGTGTTCCATTTTTAAGAGATTGTCTCAGTATTTTTTACATGGATCGCTGTAATATTATTAACTCTCACTGGAGTAACCACCTTTTCTAAGAGAGCTTTACAGAAGAGCCAATCGCTGCATGCCCCTTGAGAGACTAGCAGATTAATAAATATGTCATTGTACTGAAAATATTTAAACAACACTGGGAGAAAAGAGCAAGGCACACAACAAAAGGAAAGCATATTAGTAGTGTTTCCTGTCAAAATACACAGAGGAAACACTTTATTTGGACCATTCTTTCCATAAAGAGACATGGTGGGCCAACACAAACACAGCCGAGGAATCTGGTTTATCCCACTTCGGAGGTTAGAGACCATTGGCTCAACCGAAGTTATGAGACCTAAACCAGGTTTTCTCTCTTGAGGCAGCTACATGAAGCCATTGACAGAGGTAAGCAGTTAAACATGGTGGATTGATACTGCACCCGTTAAGTGGTATAGACGGTTTTTCACATGCTTGAGTGGAGCAATTCACTTATTAGGATCAATAAACAGAAAATTCAGATTTTTTTTAAGCATAGATGCTTTATGTAACCAACATATAAACAATAGTTTCAGCTGTAACCTGGGGAAATGGTCTACATTTCAACAGGATAAAGTAAGTACTGAGTTAATGTTCACCCAGTGTTTCCTGGATGCAAGATAGTTCTAGAGGTGGAGTGAACTTAAAAACCTAGAAAAAGTATAATTTCTACTAACTCAAAGGATTAACTTTTGGAATCAAAAAGTGAGTCAAACTTCACACAGGTGGGCATTTTCCTAAAGGAGGAGCTGGGTGCAGCAGAAGTTCTGGTAAAATGTGGCCCTCAGAGGGTGACCTTTGCGGTGTGGGTATGGGGCGAAGGTGACACACTCGGAACTCAGTGAAGAGACTGAGGTTAGTGCTGGGGAGACGGGTGCTACCCTATGTGCTGAGCGAAGTCAAGGTGGCCCGCAAAGGAAGGAAAGGACCCAAAATAAAAACAAATCACCTTTTTGTGTCATGAAGCCAGGACTTGGACCAGCTCTGCATGTCTTTCACAGAAATGATGACTGGTACCCATTTTGACAAGTAATAGAACTGCAAATTTCAATATGCTCAAAATTTAAAATGATGACTCAAGACATCATAAAACCCTGAAATTATCATGACCCCTTGTACTCTGCATGCATTTGAAATAGGATCTCATCTTCTCGTTATTAAACTTTATGCACTAGGACAGCCTGGCATTATTTCATGTGTAGAGACTGACATCATTTAGATTGACTAACCCACAAGCAGGATTTTTCAGCACTAAAAAGTTCCATCAAATAGATATGACTACCTAAAACCATTAAAGAAATCATGTTTAAAGGGAGGGTATGTTCACTGTAGGATATCATATGATTAAAGAAGTTGGCACTTGCAAATGTGTTACTGAAAAGTCTTAAGTCTAGACCAGGTGAGAAGACTGTTTTTGAAACTGATCCTGTACAATTGTACCTTTTAAGTGGCTGCTTTCAAGAACCAGCCAGTATTTATATATTATTATAAAGATAATACCCTTCCTCACCTCACAAGGCTGTTTTGAGAATTAATTAATGTTTGCCAAGTACTTTGAGCTTTACAGATGAAAGGTGGGGTGGAAATGCTAAGGAGTATTATTATTTCATATGCATTTGAACTTGTCTCTTATAAAACAAGCTTTTTTTTTTTTTTTTAAATAATGATCTCCTCTTTGAGAAAAAAGGCAAAAATTGCCTCATCTACAAGCTTACCCTCACACAGAGGACAGGTGTGGTTATTAGGATTCAACGTAGAGAAGAGATCGAAGTGGAGGCTTACTTCAAAAGAATACATTCCCTACTCCAAGACCCCTCCTGGGAGCTGCACAAGTGTCAGGTTCAATCTGTAATCCTTGCTAAGATGTGGCCAAATGCAGAGGCCAGGACTGGTTGGGTATTTATGGGGTATATAAATAACAACCCAAACCTTGTCAATTAACCTCTCTGCTGCTAGGTTTAAGTGAGGTCCACAATCTGTTTATTGAAGAGAAATGTACTCCCTTAATCCTGACACGAGGTTAAGAAACTGGTTTGGCTAAGCCAGTTGACTAAATTGTTTGAGAAGAATTGCATTTACTGTTCTACCCTTAACCTGGTCTGCCCAGCAAGGCTGGTTGCCACAGATCTGAACCAGCCCAGTTTGGGGTGGGATTGGAGGGAGAACAGCAGTGCAAATCTCAGGAGTCTGAGGATCAGAAGTCTTCTTCCCCTAGCTCTCCACTATTCCGCACTTCTCACAGATGAGGGAGGCTCTCCTAGTTATTCCTGATCAGCATGCCTGTGAAATACCTGACACAGCTACCTGTGACTTAGCTCATGGTTTTGGAGATTCAAGTCCAAGGAGCACAGTGTGGGCTCTGTGGGAGGGCCGTCCCAGGCCGCGTCACCCCAGGGCACATGTCTCAATGGCTGGGCAGGCAGGCCATTACATCCCCATCCCGGAGCAGAAAGGGTAGAGGGGCCAGGCTTGCTCCTCTCCCAAGAACCCAGGAGGTCACCTGAGAACTAACTCACACCTCTGGAGACCAAGGGTTTCCCACTAAGCCCCAGTCTTAAGTCTTAAATCTACTGCCTCTCAGTAGCCACCCTGGGACCCAGGCTTTAATCCCAGTGGACCCCCTAGGGGGACACTCAAGCTGCACCTAACCCTCACAGCCTGTCTGAAAGGTAACAGTGCAGAGTGGGGAAGGGGAAATAAAGGAGGAAAGGAAGTCGAAGCAATGATGGGTTCAGGAGGGGCGGCTGTCTACACTAAGAGGACCAGAGTTTCTCAAGAAAAGAGGCCTGACATTTCCTGCTGACCCTGTCCTTTGGTTAAAATTAACTTGTCTCCATTTTTGCCCCAAATAATAGACTTACCTACCAACTGCCGACCATGAATAACTTCTCACTCAAAAACTTGCATATAGGATTGTCAATCCTTTAGCATGTATTTAATCATGATTGTTTCAATGTCTTGGCCTCTAAAATTTGAAAGACATGGATTCATTTTTTGGGGTAGATGCTAATTACTTATTTTCCTAAGAATTTGGGGCATCATAAGCCAAAGCTTTGATTATTTTGGTGTATTAGCAAATGATTTTAGAGTTACTGACTTACAATCAAATGATAAATTATCAGAAAGTCTGAAAGCTCCCTGAGGGTAGAAACATATCTTTTTTAGCTTCCTATACTCAGTGTCTAGCAGATTTTTGCATATAGTAGAGATTCTATGAGTGTTTGCAGAAGCAAGCGAGGAAGGAAAGAAAGCAGGAGGGCAGGCAGGCAGGCAGGAGTATGTGTCTGTTTGCCTCACCTTCAATAATTGTGCCTCATGATATTTGAGCATCTGCTGTAGGACAGCCACCATGAAGAGCACTGACCACACATTGCTTCAGTGAATTTTCCCAACAATCCTTTGGAGGGAGCACCATGACCTACCCTATGTCATAGAGGTGGAAACTGAGGCTACCAACTTTGGAAAACTTGCCGAAGTTGCCTAACCGATCAATAATGAAGTCTGAGGAGACAGCAGTGTAACAAGGAGCAGGTCGAGCCCCCAACTCTGCCATCATGACACCCTGGAGACAGCACGACCAGGACTTCGAAGAGTCTAGTATATCAAAATGCAAGCTGTGTACAAGAGAATTTATTCTTTTCAAAAGCGATCACACTGCAACCCCCACCCCAAATGAAGCACCAAGGATCCTGAAACTATCCAAATTCTGCTGCAGCCCAGGGGGAAGGTTTGGCAAAACATACCAACTTTTCTTTGAATATTTTTAAACCCCTGTCAACTTGTTATCTCCAACACATCCTCCTTCTTCAGGAGTTGTGGCTACTCAGTCTCGAATCCTCCTGTATGATTTCAGGTTAATGACAATCATGCCTCACGCAGTCCTGCCTGGGCACAAGCAACTCGCAGCCTGGTTGGCAATTGGGTGGGAAAGAAATGGTCCAGCTGACAGCCAGGGAGGGCTGCCTTATTTATCAACGAACTGTTGAAGAGGCAAATACTTAACATGTTTTGTTTCCAGAAGCCTAAACAGGATCCATTGTAAGGCTTATTTTAGTTCCATAAGGTTAAAAAAAGGAGGTTTAAAAAGCAGAAAGAACACATTTTCTCTTTTCCTCGACAAGCACCTCAGGAGAAATGTTTTATTCCATGAGTCCTGGGAGTTTGCCCGCATTCACCCAGCAGAGGTCGCTCTTTCCCGCAGCACTCTTCCGAGGCCAGCTTGTCCGAGTCCTGCGCCAGGGATTTAGCCTCGGAGGCCGCAGTGAAGAGTGCAAAGACACTCAGGCCTGAAGCCCGAGCAGAAAAGACTCGGTGGCTAGGGGGTGGGATTGCAATGCTTGGGAAATAGATATTTTACTAACGACTGTGTGTCGACAGTTGGCTCCCAGCCTGTGTTTTAAACTTCTCGTCGGGATAAATCGGTCCATTCCTTTTGCAAAACGAAGAGCTTTAGCTCCACTTGGGCTGTTAAACCTGCCACGTTTTTTATGTATTGTGGTCAGGCTGGTCAAACTGACAAGCGGTGTGCATTTCCATGGAGGGCTATTCTGAGGCGGAATCTCCTCGCAGGGGCCAGGCTGGCCTCAGAAACCAGGCCACGGCAGTGGTGGCACCCCCTGGAGCGTGCTTGGCGACTGTCCAGTCTCAGTGGAAGTTAGCTGGCCTTCACCAGTAGCAGCTTCCTCCACCGAGCCAGGTCACATGGACTGCAGGGGGTCAGGTCCCCAGCTGCGCGTGGTGAGGAGAAAGACATGGTCTTCTTCCCGCCTCCCCACTCTTCAGGGCTTTCTTCTGGGGCCACAGAGCAGACCGGGCGGGCGTCAAGCTGCCCTTGTCCAGGTTCTGCTACAATGCTGAGGGAGGCAGGGGAGGGGTCCGGCACGGAGGGAGACGAACCGATCGAGAGGTGACTGCACCAGCAGAGACGTGTTCCCCGGATAAAGCATTCATTTTGAACAGCTCTAAGCCTCTCAGTGTCTGAACACTTGTATTTAAATCAAAATTTTATTTGTTTTGCTATGTTAGGTTTTGTTTTCTTTTGACATAGTCTCACTGTGTCGTCCAGGCTGGTGTTGAATTCGTGATTCTCTTGCCTCAGCCTCCTGAGTACTGGCATTACAGTCATGCACCATTGTGCTTAATGATCAAGTATCTAAAAGACTCCTTTTCCTTTCTTCCTGTCTCTCTCTCTCTCTCTCTCTCTCTCTCTCTCTCTATATATATATATATATATATATATATATATATATATATATATGACTTTTAAAAGCTAGACTGTATATTTAAAGTAGTTTTAGATCCACTGCAAAACTGAGGGGAAGCACAGAGAGCTCCCATACACTCCCTGCCTCACTCCCTACACCCTGTTCTGTCACATTTCCTGCCAGAGTTGTGCCTTTACTAAACCCTGTGAACCTACAGAGTTCTCACCAGAGGCCACAGTATCTATTCCAGTTCGCTCTTGCTGTCATGCAGACTGTGTCTGAACAAATGCATAACAATGCGTGTCCACAGTGGTGGTCTCTCCCAAAAAAGCGTCAATGCCCTACAAGTTCTCTGTGCTCTTCTGGTTCACCCCTCCTCATCCCAACCCTGGGAACCTCTGGTGTATTACAGACTCTGCAGTGCTGCCACTCCCAGAAGGTCACACAGTTTGAATCATCCGATATGTGGCCTATTTGGATTGGTTTGCCACTTAGCAATATGCACTCAAGATTCTTTCGTGTATTTTCATGGCTCAGAAATTCGGTGTTTTTTTTTTTAATTGCAGAATGATACTCCATTGCCTGGATGTGTCATAGTTTATCTACTCACCTACTCAGAGACATTTTAGCAGCTCCCAAGCTGTGGTGATTATGAATAAAGCTTCACTGAACACCTTTGTGCAGACTTTTAGGGAGCCATAAGTTTTCAGTGCATTCGGATAAATGGCAAATGCTGCAATTGCTGGATCAAATGAGATCTATGTTTTCATCAGGCCTTTACACTGCTGGGCTAATAGTTTACCCTCACAGTAACAGAACAGTTGCCTTCTCCCATTCAGGTCTTGCACTTGGGTGGACCAGCTGTTCCCCTGCTCCTGGTTGCAGCACCCATTTGGAGAAGGATGAGCCACAACTCTCAAGGGAGGCACAGCTGTGTAGAGGAGGATGTTGTGTCTGCCACAGCCTCTTCAACTGTAGACCTGTGTGAGGGTAGGTAATCTATCCAGAATTATTATTATTATTATTATTATTATTATTATTATTATTATTTTGAGGCAGGGTGTCACTGTGTAGTGTAGGCTGGTGTTGAACTCACTATGTAGCCCAGGTGATCCTCCTGTCCCAGCCACCCAAGGGCTGGCATTACAGGTGTGCCCCACCACATCTGGCAATCCAGGATTAGACTCCACCATGTACAATAAAATGTGTTGCCTATAATGATGGAGTTTCCAATTTCTTGTTGTCTATATACATTGAAACTTTGAATTAGATGAGTTTCAACTTCACATTCTGGGAAGCAAAATACTGTGCTTGCAGGATGGTGTTGGTGGTAGTGCTTTCCTGAATGATCTGATGGTCAGCATAGAATATTTGTCAAAGGAGTTGGAACTTCTGGGATACAGGTTACCTTAGTGTTGATCCCTGACCTGGTGCCTCCATGATGCATTGGTAACCAGTGCGGCTTCTGGCCAACAAGTGTGTGCACTTCATTTGTTCTCTGACAGGTTGCGTGATGCCGGCCAGTGCTGTTCTTTACGCTCCTCTGGTCTCCCTGTCATTGACATCCTTTATCTGATCAGTAATCTTTTGATTTGCAGCAAATAGTTTTCCAAAAGATAAACCAACTCCAGATGATGTTGATGGTTGTGGTAACACGCTGAATGTGCAACTGTAAGCCCGGCGGCAGTACTTGATGAATGAGGTTCCCGTGAGCTCTGGTTCAGTCACCACTGCAGGAATGCAGAAAACGCCAAGGATACGGTGATATCTACAGGACACTGAGGTAAGAGGAAAATCGGTGCTGCCAGGGCGTTGAGCTTACAAGAGCTGACGTGGGTCTAACTCATGTCATTAACATTCCCATTTCTAAGAAACAGACCCCCACACTATGCTCAGGAGCTGCACAAGGTGAAATCACAGCGAATGATCATGCCCCTACCACACGGAAGAAGTCATTTTAGAATGCAGAAGAATAGATCCACCAGGGCAGAGAGGGCAGCCTGTCCATGCTGGCACTCCCAAAAGACCTCTACTAGCACCTGCAGGTGAGTGTTGAACTTTACCTCCTCCACTGGAGGGTATCTTACAGTCTCCAGCAGCCGGATGCTCTGTTTATTTTTCCCATGCAATTCCTCCCAGTCATTCCACCAAACAGTCTTCCATTAAGCTTTCAAAATATTTTGGCTTTTCATTTGTACAAGTTCTGAAGGAGCTGAGGTGTACACAAAACAGGGAGAACAAGTGACTTACAGGTAGTGTTCGTGTAGAATTTTGGAAAAGTCCATGCCCTGTGAGACTTTGCTTTGGCAGGTCATCACTGGATTTAGTTCACCACATACTTTCCATTGCCAACTCTTATCAGATGTGGTATAGGAGAGAATCCTTCAGTGAACAGGACATAGTTCCTGCCCATACAGGGTTCCCAGGGAAGGAGGGAGTGGGGGCATTTCCTTGGGACAGCGAGTTCCATATTGGGGAGAGGGCAGGAAGCTCAGCACTGCAGCCTATTCTGAGCTCTTTTCTAAACAACCAGGAGGACCCAGGGAGGTGGACGAGGGGGCCAGAAGTACAAGAAAAGATCTGCTGGCCTCAGAAGACATGAGTGCAATTACTGACATGGCTGGTACCCAAGAGGAATGGGGGTCAGTGAAGACACAAGGCTGCAGAAGTGGTTGGGAATCAGCTCATGAGGCTTGGACTGCATGCTGCAAGTAACAGCAGATAACGTCCCGCAGCAGGGTTTTAAGCAGAGATTGTTTTTTTAAATTATTTTTATTTTTTGGTACCAGGGATCGAACTCACAACCTCGCGCTTGCCAGGCAGGCACTTATGCCACTGAGCTAAATCCCAGACCTACAGAGATTGTTTTTTAGAAGTTGACCATCAGGGTTCTATGGAAGATCATGACTTGGAGGGAGGAAGACCAGAGGCAGAAAATTACTGTGATGATTTCATTGCAAGTTTGTGAATTCATGAATACTAACAAAGTTTATGAGTAAAGACTCATTTACAGGTAAATATGTTGCAAGTGATCTTGGTATTTCTCCAGTGAATCAAAGCACAATGGGAGGAAGACCCAGTCCATCACGTCTATCCAGTCTCCCCAGAAGCTCTCCTCACCCCACTAAGATATCAAACACCACCAGTTCCTGGGTATGATTTTGGAAACAGAGGAAACCCTTTGCTTCCCCACTCCATATCTTCTCACTGCTGCTTGCAAACTCTTCAGTGCAAGGATCAAAAATAAAACACTTGCATAAGCCTTACTTTCTGTTTCATGTTTATTATCTGGGTGCTAATGAATCTGAGTAAGAGAACAGACTGAGTAACACCACGGAGAAGCCTGTGTTCATTATTTTCTTTTTGCCCCTTTCTGATGCATCCTCTGCCTGCTTCTTGCCCCAGGAGGCTGATGGGAATTGGCTGCCCTGCCAGTTTCCTTTGCTGAATTCTCACAGGGGTCCCTTTGGTTCTGGTGACAGGATGCTGGGCTGTCTCCTCTCCCTCACTGGTTCCTGCTACTCATCCACACCTCACTAAATCACACCTTCATTTATTTAATTCTCCTCAGGTAAATCTTCGTAAGAATTCCCTGCCATTCCTCTGCTGACACAGGTCCTTTCCTACACATGCACCACAATAGGCATAGTTTGCCAAGGCCCCACATGAGGGTCAAGGATGGAAAAAATAAAGGAAATGCTGGGGTCACAGAGGACCTCCTTCTCACCTGTCCTAGATCTGCCTGACTCCTCTGCCTAATGCCTGTTGTCTGAGGGAAAGCTGGCCTCAAAGATCTGGTTTGAATTTATGCTTAAAAATTTCCAAATTGATTTACAAGCTCCAATCTGTCATTCATAACCACTCCCTCAGTAGGTATTTCTTGTCAAAGTGCATAACTTAGTAGACCCATCAGACAGAGGGGAGAGAAACCCACCAGCACCCACTGAAGCTCAGTGTAGAACAGAGTGTTCAAGGGTTAAGAGGCCGCCACATGCTACGTCTCAGGTACAGTAGGTTTACCAGAGTTTTTCTTTTGTGCTTAAACAATAAAGAAGTTGGTGGTCTGCTGGCTACAGCCTGTTACACATTCTTTGGTTTTATTAGGACAACCATAAGCCTCAAAGACCCACCCCGATGTCAGTGGCAGGTTTTATAGAACTCTCACAAGTTTCTTCTTGTTGCATTTGGGATATATAAAGTGTGAGGCATAATAGGGAACAGGTTGGAAGACCAGTGGAGGGCTGACACACGTCCTGATGTGAATATTTAATAACTATTCATTGCAGGCAAAGGTTGACGACCAGATGCCGGTTTCTACAGCTCCAGAGCCCACTAAATCTCCCAGTTTCTCCAGGAACAGGCCTGGGGTGGGCGGCTCCCTCTGTTGTTCCCACCCTCCTGGAGGTCAGGACGTGCCCAGTTGACTTAGCAACGCTGTCAAGGAGCATTTGCTGGAAACCTCTCATCTGTTACTCCCCGGCCAAGTGGCTAATTGCTTCTGGCACAGTCCTTTCGTAAGAAGACAGAGAAGAGTGGGCTTCAGGGACAACTGAAGCAGCTTGGAATCACCGCCACAAATGTAGACAATGCGTTGGCTGCTGCTGCTCTTCACACGGTGTGAAGACAGAGGACTCAGGCTGTCGCCTGTGCGTGAGCCGCAGTTAACTGACGTGAAAATGACCTAGTTTTGCACTCCTGAGATGAAAAACACCCTCTTGAGTTGCCACGTTCTAGAAGTCGTCACTTGTCCAGCTGTGCTCTGACCGAAGCTGGTCTGGGAATTGTATCATTTTGCATTTCCGTGGCATATGAAGTTTCACGACAGAATACTCCTAGGGCCGCCTCCTGCCTCGACTCCCCGGGTCTAGGGAAAGAAAGGGTCCCTGTCTTCTGCTGCAACCTCCTATCTTTCCAATGTGCTGCAGGGCCAGGCCCAGGGTTGGGCTGGTTTCAATATTCCCAGTTCCTTGCACAGGGGAAGTTAATGTTTCAGGGAAACAGTTTTTACACAATATTTTAATATCTAGGAGGAGTTGTTTTCTTTTTTAATTTTCTGAAATGGATACAGCTTTATGTTGCCATATCCTGCAACATAAAAAAAATGTTTAAAAATTTCTCCTAAATTAAAATGTGAAACCCTTTAGCAAGATCTACCAGGCCACGTGTACCTGGACCCTTGCCTCATCTGAATGTCCCCTTCCCCCAGGCTGCAGCCACCCTGGCGAATTTTCAAATTCTAGAATTCATGACATCTCAGGGTCTTTGAACATGCTGTTCCCTCCACCGGGAATATTTCCGTCTTTCTTTCCTCCAACTTCAAATTTCAGCTTTAAGATCACTTTGTCAAGGAAGCCTTTCCAGATCCAGGCTTGGCCAGGTCCCCCTGGCTGCTGTGTCCCCTAAGCTTCTCGGCAGCCTGTTGTCACTGGAAGCAATTAATTCTTGGTGTAATTACTTATTCAGTGTCTTCTTCCCTTCTCGATTGTAAACAAGAGGAGGTAATGGATGCTTTACTGTCAGTGCCTACCGAAGTACTTGGCATGTAGACTAGCGACTAATTGTTGAATTAATTATTCAAATATTGTGCTTATTACAAAAGAACTTACAGAAAGTGCAGAAAAGCACAAAGAAGAAAATTAAAACAGTCTTACACCCCATCTCTCATAGGTAACAACTATGAGCATTTTAGTATATTGTCACATGGTCTTTTTAGAAAACAAACATATGTGGAGTATAAGAAAGCCTCACCTACCAACGGCTGGATCCTGTGGTCATTTAGCCAAGCTCCCACTGTTCAAAGTTGCTGGGGGCAGGGGAGGAGGCTTTGAGCCCAGCTCGAATCCCTGGTTGTCCCTAGGGTGGGTGAGGCGTGGGAGATGGGTTTAAAGGCCAGTTCCCAGGAGCAAACCTAGGGCTCTTTCAATCCTACTCCACCATCACCCTTGTGTTTGTTTAGGCCTCTTAAGTAAAATAAGAGTTTCTTAAATATTTGGAAATATGTTGCCTCATTATTTGTTTAATTTTTCTGGCTTTTGCTGTTGTTTCTCTTTCCCCTGATTTATATTAGAGGAGACAGTTTTCAGAATCATGGAGTCAGAATGCCAGTTCCTAGTTCTTTGGCGAAGAAGGGAGTGAGTGGAAATAGGCTGGGGAGAAGTAGATAATCCCCACTCCCAAATGATGATGAAATTTCTTTGTAACAAATGCCTGTGTTTCATGGAACCCATTTCTGTCAGTGAGCCACGTCCAGAGTAGATAATGTCATTAATTTCATCTTATATACGTGAGGTGAAGTGGCTCAGAGATGCCATGGAAATTGCCCATGGTCACACAGTAAATGCATGGCTCAGGGGTGTAACAGAGTCCTTCTGGGTCCAAGGCACAGACTCTGAGTCACGACACCACACTGCCCAAAACGCTTCCACCAAGTGGATCAGCAATTGGGCATCACCAAGCCTTGGAAACTTATGAACTCGTGTGTGTCTACACAGATTTGTATTTTTTTTTCCTGGGGAGAAGGTCTCTACACTTCATCAGACTTCGAACAAGAAAAATACAGATCTATCTAGATTAACAAGCTAATATTTGTCACTTGGTTACCAAGTACATGGTTCTAAGCACTTTATGCGCATTGAGTCCTTTCATCTTGTGACAACCCTTTGGAGATCTATGCTACTAATCCCTTTGTGAGGTTAAAGTAATTGAAGCACAGAGAGATGGTTACTTCCCCAAGGGCAGTGGCTTTCGGTGTTGAAGGGATCTCATCCAGGGATCTGCTTCAGAATCTGTACTCTCAACAGCAAACCAATGCCCTCCTTTGCAAACATTTCAATGCTGATGTACATTTTCCTGCCCCTGGCTTGGTCTATATTTCCCTGCTAATGAGTGTAATCAACTATATTAAATTAAACTGATGGTGGATCTTCTAATGGAAGATACCCTGGAATAGAGGAAATAAGTAATTCCTCCCCCCTTGACTAATTATAGTAGTGATTCACATCTATTTGTACTTATTTTAATAAAATTGTGGCTCTTCTGGTACACAATTTGAATAACCAAATTCTCAGTGGGGCTGGGTTCTGGGTCCTTTTTGTGAGGGCAGGGACTGGACAGAAAAGGGAATCCTCTAAAGTCTTTGTATGTGTGGGGAGCCAGACTTAGTGTTCACCTCTGCAGTATGTGCATTTGTGAATACACACTCGTACTGCACACACGGACCGAAACACATTTGATTTGTGTATATTAAGATAAATTCAATTTAAAGAATCTGATGCTTTCGCCGCACCTTTTGAGAGACTGAGACACAGCCTAAACTGTTCCCAAATGGCTTTCTGATATGACGGCATTTGAGGGCTAGGGACACTTTACAGTTTTTCCTCTACAGATGGAAAAACGGAGCCAAGGGAGCTGGGTTCCTTGCTCATGGAGGGTCCTAGAGGATGTAACATAAACGTAGGAAGAGAGTTACGACTTTGTTCTTCCTGCAGAGGAATTAACGTTTTCCTGATTAAGTGACACAGACCCAGAACTGAAACAGCACAATCTTCAAGATGAGGACTGAGTCTACCCCAAGGTCCAGATGAGGCGAAAGACAAAACAGGAAGCATGTACACCAGAAGCACCAGGCCCCAGCGCGGGTGTGAGAGCAAGGCCTGGAAAACGTGCCTGAGGTTAACTTTGGAGACAGGAAGATCTTGGACCTTTTTTTCTTTGAATGTGAAAAATCTTGGCAGACTCCTACTTTCAGGCCCATTAAAATTCAGGAAAGGAAAAAGAAAAAAGAAAGAAAGAAAGAAATCATTTTTTAAAGAGGAAAAAAAAGACAACAAACACACCCACTCTTGCAAAAATAAAAACCCATCCCAAAAAGCCTTTATGAAAATGTTTTTGAGCTTTGAAAAACAGAAGGGGGTTGGAATGTTGATGAGGCCACGGGGTGACTATTAAATGTGGCATTCCGACTGGCTCCGAGCGAGCCAGCGAGCGTGTGTTAAATAGACCTTGCTCCATTGGTGGAGAGAAACAGCCCTCTTGCCTCCCCAAACGGAGAGCCCATTTTTGCGAATGGGCTAGGTCCCCAGTGAGTGATGTGGCGGGGTTGGGTGCAGGGGACACTTTGTTCTCAGGCAGCGCCTGCAATCCAGAGCCTCCCATTCTGGAGAAATTTCCTTTCCACCCCCTTCTCCAGCGCAATCAACAATCCCTCCAAATTCTTCCTGCAGGCTCAGATTTCGGTTATATAAACTGTTCTAATCAAACAGCCTCCTTCCAGTTCAGAATAGGGCTATTCAGAGCAGCCACCGACACGATCACTGGGTGGCTTAGAACCAGAGCCTGGTGCACAAATGAGAAATCTGCTCGCTGGCTCAGGTGCCTGGGCGAGTGCTGGCAGGCGGCTCCCTGGCTTTGAGCTCGCTGGTGAAGGTGGAATTTGTTCAGTACCTAGGAGGCTCCTTGCTTTTTTCATCTGAAGAGGCCGGTCCTTGCTGCAGTCTACCTCCAGGTTCAAGAGCTCCATCACTGTGCGCTTTACACCTGCCTCTCCTCAGTGAAATCTCCTCTGTGGCTGGGGCCTTCCCATTGTGTGATGCTGAACCCATTTCCTACCTTGGAGCGTTTAGATGATTTCCATTTGGGGGAGTACTATAATTATTCTGCGAGGAAGGTTCTCTCATATAAATATTTATGCTACTGTTCCTATAAAGTCCTAGCAGGAATTTCTGAGTGAAGTATGGCCTTTTGTTACAACGTTGCTAAATTGCTTTGGAAAAAGGTAAATTTAGGCCTGCCCCAGCCAGTGCCCAATGTTCTAATCAAAGCCATTGTATCATTTTTTTTTTTATTTTAAAAAGTAAAACAGAAAAAAAGGGTAGAAATGATATGGAATGTTTTTTAAAAAGTAGGAAATTAGCACTAGTTAATATATTGCATATTATTATCTTAGAAGTAGTTGTTCAGGTATCTAGGTCTAGGCACAAAACAATGATCAAACAATGATGGCACAAACTGTTCTTTTTGATGAACTAGCAGAGATTAGTGATATAGTTATCTATCTTTCATACATATGCATACATACATTTATATATGTATACCTGTATACATATTATCTTTTCTTTCTTCCTTTTCTCCTTTCCCTTACCTCAGTTGTTCTTTCCTTTTGAGCACTTGCTTTCCTTTTCATTATTACAATATCTATTGTACATTTTGGATCTTACTACTCTTTCAGTTTTTTATTTTTATTATTTTTTTGTCTCCCTAGTATAAAAAAATAGTAAAAATACAAGTCATTATATCATATTTTTTTTTTTTGTCGGTACTGGGGATCAAACTCACAACCTCACACCTGCCAAGCAGGTGCTGAAGCTCCTGAGCCAAACTCCCAGCCCTACTTTTTTTGAGGCAGGGTCACACTATGTAGCCCAAGCCAGCCTCGAACCCACAAAGCTCCACCTACCTCAGCCTCCCGAGTGCTGGGATTAAAGGCGTGCACCACCACGCCAGGCTTGTGTCATTTTTAAATGAATAAATAAGAAAGAATAAAAAGCATTTGGAAATAAAATATAGAAAAGGTATAGGAAAATAAAATATAGAAAAAAATACAGAAAAAGTTTGATGAACCCTCTATCTATTCTCTAATTTGCTATTAGGGAAAAAAATGTATTTTGAGAAGGCTGAAGTACAACTGAGTGTCTAGTGTGATGGTGTCAACTCCTACCCAATATTATGAAGTCTCCAATCCTTCCTCTTCCCGTGTCCCCGCTGCCCCACGCACTCCAGCTAACCCTTTTGATCTTGCCCCTGAAGGGCACCGTGAGATGTGTAGACTCCAGCGACGCAGTGGAATGGAGAAGAGGCTCAGTTTCCACGCTGTCAGCAGAAAGCTGCCGTAAACAGAGGGCAACACATGAAGCCCTTGCTGTTAATATGCTGTCTAGACTTTAAAAGATTGCTTTGCTCCCTGTCTTCTAGGCTTCAACTTTTGACCTTGCTTCTGCCCTTGGATCTGTACAAATGACTGGACTCAAGCATTTTGTCTCTCCTGGGGCCTCCACAGCCAAATGACTTGTCGCCCAAGCTGCTGCAATGACCCAGTGTGGACCTGATTCCAGCTTCCTCTCAGCTACTTGATGAATGAAAAACCATGAAGGACACCAGGCCTGTGAGGCCAAACATGCAGGTGCCCCCCATCCTGTGGGATGAGGTAGATGGAGAGGCCCTGCAGACACTAGAGCAGATGGCCCACCTCTTGCTGATCGTGGGTGGAATCCTAGAAGGTACTTTCTTAATTAGATTTAACATCAACACATAAATTGTACATATGAATGAGGTATCCCATGTTATGTTTTGATACATTAATGTATTATGTACCTGGAAGGTATTTGACAGAGGCTTAGGAAAAAGTTTGTGTAGGCCACACTTGGGGTAGAAAGAAATTACGAGGAAAATAATTTTGAGCCTTTGCTTTTGAGAGCTTTTTACTCAGGGATGTTTCTCTGTGCACCTCCACATGGCCCTCGTGTTAATGTCTGGCTGGTCAGGTCTTTAACATGGAGCATCAAGCCTGTACTGTATTCTAACTGTCCTTGAGCACTGACATTAAAACGTCCTCACTTAAAGTCTGGTGTGGTGGTAAATGCCTTTGTTCTGGGTGGTTGAGGCAGGAGGATTGCAAGTTCCAGCCCAGCCTAGGCAATTTATTGTCTTGGTGAGACTCTGTCTCAAAATTTAAAAAAAGGTTAGGGATGTAGATCAGTGTGAAGGCCCTGGGTTCAATCCTCAGAACCACAAAAAGCAAACAAACACCTTCAATTTCATCCTCGCTACTGCAATCTTATGAGGTAGGTACTCTTATTATTATTATTCCTGCTATGTAAATGAAGAAGCTGAGGTATTGTGCACCTATGAAACTTGAAGATAATAGAGCTGGCACAGCAGCAGCCTGACTCCTCTAACCACATGATTAACCAATATTCTCCTCTGCCAGTCAATCTAGATTCTTTTACTCTAAAACTTTCTTCTCAACAACCAAAACAAACAAACAAACAAACAAATAAACAAGAAACCACTTGTCCTCTTATTTGGTCTGGTCTTTTTGAAGTGACTAAATTAATCCAGAAATCAAATGTAAGCTGATAATGGCAGATCCTGGATGAAGGCATTCCCCATCTCGATCAATGCATAGCTGACAAAGTCCCGCAGTGGTGGCAGCCGCGGAGAGGTTGAGAAGGTCTTGGTGCAGGGGCCCCGCAGGGATGAGAGGCGGTGGGGAGAGGCGGGTAGAACATTCTCAGGTGGGAGACCTCTCCTGTCGCCAGCCAGCGGCTCACTCTGCTTATGGGACAGGACGCTCTCTGATGTCAAGTTGAGGTCTGTGTCAGGAACGACTGTTTAGATGTTTGCCTTTAGGATAAAGGGAATAGAGTCTTCCGAGAACCACTGCTATCTCCCCACTACTGCCAGACAGCAGGCTGAGCAGGAACCACAGGATCCCATGTTCCAGCTGCAACGTGTAGTTTTCTTCCATATTTTTATGATTAAGGCGAGCAAAAGGAATACGACAAGTCACCCCATACAAGTCTATCTGTCACCTCAATTGATATATCATAAACCCACATCAACTTGTCACATCCTTTTTATTTGATTGGCTCTCAACATCCCACAGATACTTTCCATTCCCGCTTCTCTTTGGGGTCAGGGTGGTTTGTGTTAGAGAGAAGATGACTCGCTAGAAGGTGTGGCAGAGGAATAATATAATCTTTGGCTTGGCGATGTATACTTTGGTCCTGGAAAAAATGTATTTAAAAGATTTTAATGAGTCATGAAGGCAGTGCTGACATGTAGAACAATATTTTTCATGCTGTTTAGGATGAATAACTATACCGTGCCTGGCTCAGAAAGGAGGCCCATAAATGCCTATTGGTTTTGAGAACACTGAGTACCGAGAACTTAACACAGCATAATTCACTCACAGCTAAGACTGAGATGTAACAGGGCTGAATCTTTAGCAGTGTTTGAAGGGGCTGCCAGACTTGAGGAAAATGAATTTTCACTTTATCAGTTAGTTCTACAAGCCGTATTAGTTGTCCTAGGTATTTTCCTTCTCATTGAAAACATTCCCGCTATGAAGATTATTTTTATTTTTTGTCAAGAACATTTTTGGGTGCTTGTGGTAATAGGAACTGAACTCAGGGTGGACTGACCTATACCCTAAGCCATTTTTCATGTTACTTTTGAGACAAGGTCTTTCTGAATTGTCCAGGCTGCCCTCAAGCTTACAACCTTCCTGTTTCAGCCTTCTGAGTAGGTAGGGTTATAAGTATGCATCACTGCTCCCCAAAACGTCTAAGAATATTTATGTACTTTCACCAGAGTGGGTTGTTTTGCCTAGTTTTTGTCTATAAGATGAATAAAAAGAGGAGCTCTGTGGTGTGCGTGCTGCCATAACAGACACCTCCCCATGTATCAGTAGAACTCTCTCACAGAACTTCAAAGAATTTATGAATATTAAATGCTCACCATGTTGCTTGCCCTATGAGCCCTTTACAAAGGCAGAAAGGAAGATTTGTGTTTCTGTGACTTTAGGTCCCAAACCCTGGGCATAGAGAGAGTGACACGTCTCAATTCCATCCAATTCAGGGCCCAGAGTGTTTCTTGAGCAGGGTGCTTTGCTGGGGGCTCCTGTTGTCATCTCCACTTGGCGGGGGGGTGGGGGGGAGTGGTTCAGAGGTTCCAGGAGGTAAAACGAATGTCTCAAGCCCCCAGCTCAGGAGTCAATGGTGAAACAGATTTGAAGACTTTTACTCCTGGGCGGAAAGTTTCAGAGCTAGAGCTATGAAGCATACCTGTAAGTACAAGCCTGTGTGTGTGTCCCTCTGCCCCCAGCCACTGACCATCCCGTGAGATGTGTGCTCTCCTTCAGGATTCGGTTCAACACAAAATTCGGTGCAGAGGCACTGAAATATGGTGGAGAGCACATGCTCTTCAGAAGGAGGCTGTGGTGTTCACCACCATGAAGTCTGCTTTTGCCGCAAAGGGCTCTGGAAAGCATGATTGAATGAGGGTTGAAATCCAGTTATCTGGTAAGTACAGGATGTACTTCTGAGAATGTGAGTCCTGTCGGGGGTCACCAGCTCCCCCAAGAAAGTTCCAGCTGGAGGAGCACCATTAGCAAAGACGAGTTGTTCATAAAGGACTTGCTATTCTACCATGGACAGAGTAAGAAGCACCATAAACCCTGTGAGTGGGGCAGGAAGCTGTTTCAAAGAGTCCATTATGAGAAGGAAGGGAGGGAGTAACTACACAATGGAGCAACCTGGCAGACCCCACCCCGCCACGTGTTCAGGCTGATATCAGAGGTGAAAAGTCACAGACAGCACCAATTGGGATGGAGACAGCAGTACACCTCTTTGGTCTCCCCAACATCAAACCGATTGCCTTGTCTTATGAGAAAAACATCAGTCAGACCCCAGTGAGGGACATTCTACGAGAAATGCAGCCCAGCACTTCTCAGGACTGTCAAGGTCATCAACAACAGTGGAATCCTGGGAAAATCTCAGCTAGAGAAGCCAAAGAGATGGGTCGATGAATGCAGATTCCTGAACAGGATACTGGGTGAGGAAGAGGACATCCATGAGAAAACTAGTGAACTACAAATAAAGTACGGCATTAATAGGGACAGGCCAATCAATGCTTGTTTCTTGATTGTGACACATGTACCATAATAATGCAAGATAAAACAAATGAAGGGCTGTGTAGGTAACTCAATAGAAAAATGCTTGCCTAGCTTGTATAAGACCCTGGGTTCCATCTCCAGCACCACAAAAGGACTTTCGCAGTACCATAAATGAGTACTACACAAGGATGTTTTATACCATCTATATAGCATTTCTGTACATCTAAAACTATTCCAAAATATGAAAGTTTATTTAGGGGCAGGAGAGAGATTTCTCTCTTTTGGTACTATTCTTAATTATGAATGACATGAAATATATATATATATATATATATATATATACTCCCATTGAATCTGTAACATTCAAGACAGTGAATGAGAACAATGGCAAAGAGGAGACTTATTAGGCAAAATGCTAATATTTTAAAATATAGCCTGTATTCTAAGTAAAGGTCAGACATGTGGGTATAAGGTTGCCTGTTGCAGTGCATTCCCCCACAAGAAGCTTCCTCTGGCTGCCTGTCTGGACTGCTGTGTTTTGAGTGTGAAATTTTGAAACAGTCATTTAGCTCTACAGGGCCTCCTGAGGCTGAGCTCTTTTGCAAGCCCTGTGACCCTTCCTTTCTGGGTGCTTATTTTGCATGACTATTTAATGACAAGCAGCGCCTCTCATTCTGCTGCATAGATACTGCATCAGACAGGAAGAGAGGGTTGTATATCATAGATCTGAGTCCTAATAAATAAATTCAGAGGCCAATATCTTGCTGTATAATGGAGTGTGGGAAAAGTGCAATAAAGATCAAGCAACAGCATCTTCCCAGGAGGCCAGAGAAGATGGCCAGATCTGGAGAGGTGCTGAACTTGGGCCAAATGGTAGGAGCCAAAGATGGGAGTTGTAGGCTGCAGGCAGTGGAAATTGTGCTATGCTCATCACAGCTGAGGTCTCAAAGGCAAGATACTTTATCTAGAAGCTAAAGAAATGGGTTATGGGGAAAGAGTCACTTCATTTTAAACATAAAAGTCAAACTTTTAACCCTTAGCCTCCATTTTGTCCCTTTGATGTCAGCCATTTTATGAGCCCTGATGGTGGAAGGTGTCTGGAATGAATGGGAAGGTTGACGTGATCGGATCTTTGCTTGCTATGTAAAGCCTCCCCACTGTGTTGTAGGATTCCTTCTCCTTCTACCTGGATCCTTTCCTGAGTCAGAAATGCTTAGACGGTGAAATAACGTGACCTTCAGCGTCTCTTCCAGTTCTAAAAGCCTGTGAAACATTTTTTTTTTCTTCTGATGGGGACTTGGATTTCATAGTTAAATCCCCTGAGATGACCCAACAAGGCTGAGATGGTGTGTTTGGTCCAAAATTTAAAAAAGAGAATCAATGATCCTTAAAAAAAAAAAAGAAAAATTAAAGAGCAGGGTGGAAAGACTATCTTGACAGGCTGAAAATTTCTCCCAGGTTTTCCAAGTTTCTTAAATGTTATGGGTGTGAAACTGGCCACTGGGAATAAAATGTGAAAAGAGGAATAGATCAATTAGATGAATCTTTGAGGTTCAAATTTCATAAGCTCAAAAGTACTCTTTCATCTTCTGAGAAGACAGACAATATGGAAGAAGCT
>RJWM01015809.1:0-46899 GCA_004363535.1 Dasyprocta punctata | reverse complement strand
AACCTCGCGCCTGCCAGGGCAGGCGCTTAAGGCACTGAGCCAAACTCCCGGCCCTGGTTTTTTGAGGCAGGGTCGCACTGTGTAGCTCAGGCCGGCCTTGCGCTCGCGTTGTAGCCCAAGCCGGCCTCGAACTCACAACGCTCCGCCTACCTCAGCCTCCCGAGTGCTGGGATTAAAGGCGTGCGCCACCACACCCGGCGTGTGTGACGTTTTAAAAATTCTTCATATGGTCTAGATCAATGATGGCAAACTTTTGAGAGTTTTCAATGATAATAGTCTGCTGTGGCATGTGTGCCATAGATTCGCCATACTGGTCTAGACTCTGGCTGTTCATGCTATCAAGGAGAGTAGCTAGCACAGATTTTCTCCCATTTTGGAGGCCATCTTTCTACTCCATTAGTTGTTTCTCTTGCTGTGCAGAAACTTTAATTTTATGTCCCATCTGCTGATTCTTGCTATTATTTCCTGTGCTATTGGAGTGCTATTCGGGAAGTCTGCCTGTGCCTATAGTTTCAAATGCTTCCCCTCTTGTTTTCTTTTAGCAGTTTTTGTTTCAGATCTTATACCTAGGTGTTTGATCCATTTTGAATTGAGGGTGAGTGATTTAGTCTTCTACTAGTAGATATCCTTTTTGTTATTAGGTTGTAAGTATAAGATTTTTGACTTTTTTTAATGTTGTTAGATAATTATGATCTTGTTTAGCCTTGTCTTGATTTGAAACCCTTATATATGTGTTTTCAAATTTAATATTGTAAAGCATATTTTTATCTTTATTTTATTATTTTGATATGTAGATATCATAGTTTTATTAATTAGAATAATTCTGAATACAAATAAATTTAGATATATGAACTGATTAATGTGGATACACAAATATTAAGAAAATCACAAATTAGAACTAAACTTGGCCAAGTGACAAGGAACACTTGTTCGGTTTTCACTAATATTGTGGTAAGCACTTTTTTTTGTTTCTTTTTTTTTTTGGTACTGGGGATTGAATTTACAACCTTGTACCTACCAGGCCAGGTGGTTACACCACTGAGCTAAATTCCTGGCTGTTAAGTATATTTTAAAAAATTTTTGAAGCTAGGTATGGTGGCCCATACCTATAATCCAAGCACTCAGGAGGCTGAGGCAGGAGATCATTGTAGGTTCGAGACCAGCCTGGGCTGCAAAGTGAGCTCAAGGCCAGTCTGGACTGTATAGCGAGACTCTGTCTCAAAAAGACAAAAACAACTACAACAACAACAACAAAAAAATCCTTTTTTTTTTTTTTTTTTTTTGCGGCACCGGGGATTGAACTCACAACCTCACACCTGCCAGACAGGAGCTTGAGCCACTGAGCCAAACTCCCGGCACTGGTTTTTTGAGGCAGAGTCGAACTATGTAGCTCAGGCTGGCCTTGCGCTCGCGTTGTAGCCCAAGCCGGCCTCGAACTCACAACGCTCCGCCTACCTCAGCCTCCCGAGTGCTGGGATTAAAGGCGTGCGCCACCACGCCCGGCTAAAAAAATACTTTCGATAAATTTAAGTAAAATATATTCTTCATAGTAGTGAATTTTTATTGATTTGCTAAATGTGTCTATCAAAATGTGTCTTTTCAATAGTATTTACAACAGCATCTTTTTAAATGCTTCTTTAGGAGTATCTGATTTTAATCTTCGTGTTGCATTGCAAACACTTTTGAAAGAGTACTGTGAAGTGTCCAAATCTCCAAAAGAGAACAAATTTTGTAGTTTTCTGCAGACGTCTAAAGTTCGACCTCGGAAGAAAGCGAGAAAGTACCTGTATGCAGTAGGTAAGAATAAAGCAATAGAAATTACCTTTATTACAGAATCAAACTTTCTAATAGTTTGTTGTGATTACTAGCCATGTCAGAGTATTAGGTACATTAGAGATATGTTTAATTTCACTTTCAGGATACAGATTTATAAATTGTATTTATATATTACAGTCAGTATTTCTAAAACTGACTGTAATATATAAATAATTTATATATAAGTAAACTAAGTAACTACTCTTTTTTTTAAAGTCTTTTTGAGACAGGGTCTCACTATGTGATTGAGGTTGACCTTGAACTGACAGCGATTCTCCTGCCTCACCCTCCTGAGTGCTGGGATTATAGGCGTGCAGTAGCTACTCATTTGATATGTTATTATGTGATCTAAATCATTAGGTTCTTAGATTAAATTATTATCAAATGAGTAATAAAAGAAACATTGCTTTAAGGTTTAAATTTTGAATTCATTTGAAAAATAAGAAAAATAAATCTCAAAATGTCAAACTATCCAGTGTCTTAGATGGTCATTAGGGATGACAGAAAGCAGTAGTCCCCAGTGTCATTCTGCAGCATGATCCTTAAGAATAGAGGAACGTGTTAAAACTTATTTTTGGGCTGGGGATGTAGCTCAGTGGACTACATGACTAATATATGTGGTTCAATCCCCAGTATCACAGTAAATAAGCAAAATAAATAAAACTTTCCATTTTTAATAAAATCACTAAGCCTGAGCAATATTTAATATATAGAGTGAAAGATCAATGTATGTAAAAGTTTTTATGTAAGTTCTTTATGTATAATTTAGTGGGTTTTTTTTCTTTTTGAGACAGGTCTCATTATGTAGTTCAGGCTGCCCTTGAACTTACTTTGTAGACCAGGCTGGCATTGAACTTGCAGTGATTCTTCTGCTTTAGCCTCCCAAGTACTGGGATTACAGGTGTGTACCACCACATCTGGCTTATAAATATATACTTTTGGGGACATATCCTAAAATTGTTTTATTGATGGCATGTGCAGTCAGAACAAGAATTTTAACCCACTATTTTTAATTGAAAAAGACACTAGTGGAATTCAAAATAAAACTTCCTAACTAGACAGATAACCAGTGCTTAGATTTATATTTTATTTATATATTTTAACATTTTTTTTACAACCAAGACCAGGTGCTAAAACACCGAGGTTAAGCTTCTTGTTGCATTTAAATCATAATCTTTCAGGATTTGGCACATTTAAGAATAATACTTTGGGCTGGGGATTTAGCTCAGTGGCATAGTACCTACCTGGCAAGCACGAGGTACTGAGTTCAATTCCCAGTACCAAAAATATATAAAGTTGGGTGTAGTGGGAATCTGAGACAGGAAGATTTCCAGGAGTTTGAGGTCAGCCTAAACTACAAAGTGAGACCCCATCTCAACCCCCCCCAAATATATATACCTTATTTTTTTATATATGGAAGCTCTAAAGCATTTATTCCTTGGTATGTAATAGTTAGATTATGTTTAGATATTCAGGGTTAGTTTCCTCATTATTGCCACTTTCATATTTAGCAGTAAGGAATTTACTGTTTACTTCTTTTCCTTCTTTTGCTTAGGTGGATATACACGGTTGCAGGGGGGTCGCTGGAGTGATAGCAGAGCCCTCAGCTGTGTAGAACGTTTTGATACCTTTAGTCAGTACTGGACCACTGTGTCTTCACTTCATCAGGCTCGATGTGGATTGGGAGTAGCAGTTCTGGGAGGGATGGTCTATGCTATTGGAGGTAATGATAAAAATGTATTATTTCCCTTATGAAACCTCATTGCTACCTTGTTGTTTGAGACAGGATCTTGCATTGTGGTTCAGGCTGGCCTTGAACTCACTATGTGGTCCATACTAGCCTCAATTTTGTAATCCTCTTGTCTTAGCTACTTGAGTGCTAGAATTACAGGCATGTGCCACCTTTTCTGGCTAATCATCTACTTTTTTTTGTGCTACCTCCTCTCCCTTTCCTCTACTTGACTACATTTTTGTATTGTTTATATATATTGCTATGTATTATATAGTATTCATATAGATAGCCATGCTCAATAAACAAATATTGAATGGATTAAAGACAGAAAAAGAAACACAAATTGCCGAATATTACACACCAGAGAGATCCTGTTATCCCAGCATAAAAAATAGGCAGAGCTTTGAATAACCTGAAGGAAAATTCTTTTAGTTGTTAACTTGCTTTGTTTTAGGATTCACCATTTTTTTTCCCTCCACTGCCACCGGTGCTGCTGCTGCCACTCTCCACACCATATTTATTTCAGTGTTATTAATCAAATAATTGCCAGGTGTGATGGTGCATGCCTATAATCCCATCATTCAGGAGGTTGAGGTAGGAGGATCACTGTGAGTTTGAGGCCAGCCTGAACTACTAGAGAGATCCTGTCTCAAAACCAAACCAAAACAAAACAAAACAAAAAACCAAGATATTTAATGTGGCTATTATTTTAAATATACTATGATTTGAATTGTTAAGGCAAAAGAAAGAATTTTTTTGTACATTCTTCATTTAATTGGAATGAATCTGGGTAAGTATAAATTAAAACCATTAAGCATTTATTGTGGAATAACATATATATTTCCATTCTAAGAAATACAAATGAGTGAAGTTGAAATAAATTCTTCAAGCTTTACTATATTGCCAGTGGTTTCACAAAAAATTCTGTTGTATTCATTTATCAATTTAATAAAATAAAAATGATTAAGACAAAAATATTGTCATTTATCCCCACCTCTTCTCTGTGGTACTTACTCTTCAAATATCAAAGTCAAATATATGGATCTGTTCCTAGAATTTCTTTTTTGTACTATTAGTTTCTGTCTGTCCCTCCCTTAATTACTTTGGCTCAATTGTAAGTCTTAATATGTAATAGGGCTAGCCCGGTGTGGTGGCGCACGCCTTTAATCCCAGCACTCGGGAGGCTGAGGTAGGAGGAGTGTTGTGAGTTCGAGGCCGGCTTGGGCTCTAGCGCAAGCGCAAGACCAGCCTGAACTACATAGTGTGACCCTGCCTCAAAAAACCAGGTCTGGGAGTCTGGCTCAGTGGCTTAAGTGCCTGCCCCAGCAGGCACGAGGTTCTGAGTTCAATCCCTGGTGCTGCAAAAAAAAAAAAAAAAAACATATATAAATTAGGGCTGCGTCTCTCAACATACTTTTTTTGCTAGTGTTTGGATATTCTTGGTTCTTTGTAGTTCTATATAAATTCTAGATTCAACTCATTAAATTCTTTTTTTTTTAATGGTAGCAAAGTTTTATTAAAGGTAGGAAAAGAAGCAGGCTTTGCAGAGTGAGTTGGGGCCAAGTAAAAGTAGGAAAAAAATATACCCTACAGCATGAGGGTAGACCACTATCCAAGAGGGAACACAGTAGCCTAAATCCTTTAAAAATTGGATTTTTGAACTGGATGCACTTGGGAGGGTGTGGCAGGAGGATCACCACGAGTTCAAGGTGAGCCTGAACCACATAGTGAAACCCTGCCTCAAAAAAAGATCCAAAAAAAAAAAAAAATTGGAGTTTTGGGGGGAGAATTGGGATTATATTAAATCTATAAATCAATTTAGGAATAATTATTTTTACATTGCCTCTTATAGTTCATGAATACAGTACATCTCTTCAGTTCATTTATTTAAATGTTTCTTAATTTAAAATTTTATCTAAATTATAAATTTTGTCCATTGAACCCTTGAACAGTTTTTGGTTAGATTTAATTTTCATGTGTATGTGTGTGGTTTGGGAATCAAATACAGGGTTCACAGATGTTAAGTGTATGCTCTGTTACTGATGAGCTATATTTTCTGGCCCTAGACTTCCTTTTTTTTTTTTTTTTTTCCCTAGTACTGGGCACTGAACCCAGGCATTACTAAGTTATATCTCCAGCCCTTTCAACATGTTTTATTTTAAGACAGTCTTACTAAATTGCCCAGACTGAGCTGGGCTTGGTGGTGCACTCCTGTGGTCCCAGCTTTCAGGAGGTAGAGGCAGGAGGATTGCCATGAGTTTGAGGACAGTCGGGGCTAGTAAGTTCAAGGCTGGCCTGAACTACACAGCAAGACCCTATCTCAAACTGCTCCCCACCAAAAATTGCCCAGGCTGGCCTTGAACTTGTGATCCTCCTGCCTTAACCTCCTGAGTAGCTGGAATTTGTTACCATGCCTATCTAGACTTACTGTTAAGTATAGTATACTGTATTTTAAAATTCTATTTTAAGTGGGTTTTTTTTGTACCGGGGATCAAACTCACAACCTTGAGCTTACCAGGTAAGCGCTTGAGCCACAGAGCTAAACCCCTGGCCCTTTTAAGTGGTATTTAAAAAAAAAAAAATCTTGTTTTGTGTTTGTTGCTACATAAGGAGTATGATATGATTACTCACATTGCACCCTGGTCAGCTTCTAAACTAATACCTGAAAAAAATATAGAAGTGTTAAAAATGCAAGTTGCATTTTTAAAAATTAAATAGATTGGGTGGTAAATTAGAAATAGATAATAGGCCGGGCGTGGTGGCGCACGCCTTTAATCCCAGCACTCGGGAGGCTGACGTAGGAGGAGCGTTGTGAGTTCGAGGCCAGCTTGGGCTACAACAGGAGCACAAGGCTGGCCTGAGCTACATAGTGCGACCCTGCCTCAAAAAACTAGGGCTGGGAGTTTGGCTCAGTGGCTTAAGCTTCTGTCTGGCAGGTGTGAGGCTGTGAGTTTGATCCCCGGTGCCACAAAAAACAAACAAAAAAAAAAAAAGAAATAGATAATAGGAAAATTGTGCCTTAGCTTTTTTTTTTTTTTTTTTTTTTGTACTGGAGATTGAACTCACAACCTCATGCCTGCCAGGCAGGCGCTTAGGCCACTGAGCTAAATCTCCGGCCCTAATATTTGAGACAGGGTCTTACTATGCATTTCAGGCTGGCCTTGAACTCACTTTGTAGGCCAGGCTGTCTTGAACTCACAACGACCCTTGCCTTAGCCTCCCAGTTGCAGGGATTAAAGGTGTGTGCTACCATATCTGGCTCTGTGCCTTTGCTTTATAAGTTGACTTTACTAAATGAAAATGCTATGGGTTCAAAGTAATGTTCACTAGGCAAATGAATTTTAATGAATATTTTAAAATCAGACATAATGATTGAATTTTGAAAATAAGGAATGTACTGAATATTGTGTTATGGTACTAGTCTATTAGCATTACTAAACTTTTTGATGTGTGTCTCTTTTGTTTAAACCAGGTGAAAAGGATTCAATGATTTTTGACTGTACTGAATGCTATGATCCAGTTACTAAACAGTGGACAACTGTAGCTTCAATGAATCATCCCCGCTGTGGCTTGGGAGTGTGTGTGTGTTATGGGGCTATCTATGCTTTGGGTAATTATGCTGTTCAGTTTAACGATAACAGAATTGTTTGAATTCTTAGGTTCTGGTTAGAGATCTTTCTTCTTTCCCATAAGTATCTTTTCAACTCTGTAAATTCTTATTCTCAGTATCGCATTATTTGGAGCATATTGTCAAGTGTGCAGTTTTGTTGTTTTTCAAGGCTTTCTCTCTATTATCATTCTCTTTGACCTTTTTTTTCCCTTAAGTATGAAGTTTTCAAAGAAGATAGAGATAATTTGCATATGATTATGTCTAGTAAATCACTTTAGCTGACTAGTTAAATCCCCTGATTTTAACTCTGTCTATGGCACTTCTACCACTGTGTATTTTAGCCTGATTATGTCTAATATAAGAAAACACATAACAGAAAAGTTAAAGACACCAAAAGAAAGTTCTGTGATATTTTATTTTCATTATTACAGAATTAGTGAATGGTTATGTGATTATTTATTTATTTATTTTTTTGTAGTACTAGGGATCAAACTCACAACCTCGCACCTGCCAGGCAGGCGCTTATGCCACTGAGCCAAACACTCGGCCCTATTTTTTTTGAGGCGGGGTCGCACTATGTAGTTCAGACCAGCCTTGCTCATGTTGTAGCCCAAGCTGGCCTCGAACTCACAATGCTCCACCTACCTCAGCCTCCCAAGTGCTGAAATTAAAGGCGTGCGCCACCATGCCTGGCTTATTATGTGATATTTTTTAAAAATATACTTTGTGTTAAAGTGAAAATAGGTATAGTCTCCCCTATTTTCTTCATGTCATTACCTTTACAATTTAATATATGGAACTTAATGTTCTGCCCGTTCTCTGTCCATTAACACCTATTCTGGAAAAGATATCAGTTACCTCAATGTGAACTTTTTTTTTTTTTTGGTCTGTTTGAGGGTCTCGATATGCACTTTGGGCTAGTCTTGAACTCGCTTTGTAGCCCAGGCTGGTCTTGAACTCGCAAGGATCCTTCTGCCTCAGCCTCCTGAATGCTGGGATTATAGGCATCTGCCACCATGCCCAGCATACCTCTGTGTAAATTTAATCCATTGTTTTTTTTATCACTCTCACAAATACTTACATTTTTCTTTGGGTTGTTTTGTTTTGTTTTGTTTTGTTTGAGACAGGGTCTCTGCGTAGTGCAGGCTGCTCTTGAACTTATTATGTAGTCCAGGCTGGCCTCAAACTCACAGCATCTTCCCGCCTCAGCCTTCAGAGTGCTGAGATTACAGCACTCAGCAACACCATGCCCAGCTTGTATTTTTCAGTTATACCTCAAAATGTAGAAGGGAACATTTTCTGGGCTGGGGATTTAGCTCAGTGGCTCAAGTGCTTGCCTGGTAAGTGTGAGGTGGTGAGTTCGATCCCCAGTACCAAAAAAAAAAAAAAAAGAACATTTTCAATGTCAATAATTGGGGAATGATGGACCAGTGATTTAGGTCAGTGGCATAAGCACCTGCCTGGCAAGCATGAGGTGAGTTTGATCCCTGGTACCAAAAAAAAAAAAAAAAAAAAGGAAAATGTTAAAGAAATGCTATCTTGTGTATCAAGGACCTTTTTGAAGTTTGTAAAATCACTATAAATAGGTATATATCCCAATTAGGCTTGCAATTGACCTTAATATAACCATTCTGAAAACACAGAAGTCATTACAAAAGTTGGTTTTACAAAACACCATATTTACCATGTAATATATCGAATTTTTTGTTTTGTTTTATTATCTAATAAAACTAGACAGGGAGTAAAATCCCTGAGTTTTACTTATGGTCATATTCTAACTTTTTATGTCATCATGGACAAATTACCTCTGGTTCATGTGATACTACTCTATGTTACAAAGTAGTTGAATTAGTTTTCTAAGGTGTCATAAAATTTTTTTTTTTTTTTTTTTTTTTTTTTTTTGCCGTTTTTTGAGACAAGGTCTCGCTATACAATTCAGGCTGGCTTTGAGCTCACTTTGTAGCCCAGGCTGGTCTCGAACTTGCAGTGATCTTCCTGCCTCAGCCTCCCGAGTGCTGGGATTACAGGCATGCACCACCATGCCTGGCTTGTCATAAGATTTTTTTATCCTAGAAATAAACATTTTTTTCTATTTGATCATAGGTGGATGGATTGGAGCTGAGATAGGGAACACAATTGAACGATATGACCCTGATGAAAATAAATGGGAAGTAGTTGGCAACATGGCTGTGTCACGCTACTACTTTGGGTGCTGTGAAATGCAAGGTAATTATTTTATAAAATATTTTCTTCTATACATATGTATACATATACATTTATACACATATTTTTGTTTGTCTGTTTTTTGGTACCAGGGATGGAACTCACAACCTCGCACTTGCCAGCCAGGTGCTTGTGCCATTGAACTATATCCCTGGCCCATATATATGTATATGTATATATATGTGTGTGTGTGTGTGTATATATATATATATATTTTTTTGTTTTGTTTTGTTTTGTTTTGTTTTTTTTGGTACTGGAGATCGAACTCATGACCTTGCATTTGCCAGGTGCTTATGCTGCTGAGCTAAATCTCCAGCCCCCTAACATATGTATTTTTTCTTTTCTTTTTTTTTCTTTTAAAGATAGTAAAATCCAATAGAACATAACAGAACAAAGTCAGTCAAAACAAAGCAGTAGAACTGGTACAGAACTTCAAAGAAAAATAATGTGAATACAATAGCTACTGTAGTATATCTTGTTATCTTCAGAATAGCTGACCATTCCAACGGGTATATTAGAATTGAACCAAAAACAAAACAGAATAAAACCAATAAGAACAGAATATAAAATAAAGAAAAAAAATGGTCAGAGTAAAGCAAAACAGTGAGACAAGACAGAAGAGAATCCCCCATATTTGCTACATTGCCTACTGTCATCTTCCAAAGAAATGCTCAGATTGCTGACCAGAGGCCTGAAAAATCTACGAAACAATACTAGCATTTAGTTGCTTAATGTTCCTTAGTTGCTATCAGTTTAGCCAGACCTTGGAACCAGCAGGTTGCTTACAGGGTGGGGGGGTGGTTTCAGACCTTGATTCCAAGCCCGCGTGCGCCCATGCCACCGGGCACAACGGGGTGGGTCCCGGCCTAAGGGCCCATTGTCGTTCTCCTCTGGGGGTCAGCGCCAGTCGCCCAGTCCCCCAGAGGGCAGATCAATTATCTCCTGGTTGTGGTAGGTGCCATCCTGGGCCCACAACATATATATTTTAAAACCAAGTTTGAAGCTTTATTTTTATAATATATTTTAGGTCTGTTAGTATTGAATGACAGTAGTATGTAATTTCTGCCTTTCATCTCTTATTGATGTTTATCTCTTTTGTTATGGACCTTGTGTATTACCAAAATAATTTATTATTTTTTTCTTTAATAAACAAGGCTGGTTTAAAATTTCTAGATAGGCAAAAATACCTGGGTTGCAAAATAAGGATTTGAAATGTCATTCATTATTGTCTGTTCCTCTCCTGTGAATACCTGAGTGACTTTTTTTCCAGGTAGGTAACAGTTTTCATGGCTTCTTTAGGTTGTTTTTTTTTAACCATATAGCATGATTCTCTCCACACAGAATATAATCCTATGACAGATTTGAAAATAGCTGTGGTAAGCCGGGCGTGGTGGCGCGCGCCTTTAATCCCAGCACTCGGGAGGCTGAGGTAGGCGGAGCGTTGTGAGTTCAAGGCTGGCTTGGGCTACACAGTGCGACCCTGCCTCAAAAAAAACCAGGGCCGGGAGTTTGGCTCAGCGGCTTACGGGCCTGTCAGGCAGACGCGAGGTTGTAAGCTCGATCCCCGGTGCCACAAAAAAAAAAAAAAAAAAAAAAGAAAATATCTGTGGTGCATATAAAAGTGATATATAAACGTTCTTTTGTCTACCCTAAGAGATAAGTAGTAAGCACAGTCAAATAGAATCTGAATTTCTGCTCAGCATCAGAGAGCAAATTTATATACTCATGGAGTGGAAAGCTATCTGCCTGTTGCTGTATAACTGTCCAGTGTATCTCATGTCCAGCTCAAATTCCTTCTGCTTTATGGGAACCATACCTTCTCCAATTTCCACTGGTGTTTAAATGTTCAAATTACATGAAACAGGCTATATTTTATTGTTTAACATTTCAGTACACTAGTTATTTTATATTTAACATTTTTATCTTAACCATCTAAAATCATAAAGGCAGAGAGGGATCTTTTATTTCAGTCCCTTTCATTTATAGATGAGAAAGCTGAAGTTTAAGATCATAGTTGGTTATGGCTAAGTTAGACTAAAACCTACGTTGCTAACATTTTGTTTATGTTTGTTTCTTTTCTTTTTCTTTTTCTTTTTTTTTTTTTTTTTTTTTTTTTTTTTTTTTTTTTTTTTTTTTTTTTTTTTTTTTTTTTTTTTTTTTGAGACAAGGTCTCGCTTTGTAGTTCAGATTAGCCTTCAACTCACTCTGTAGCCCATGCTTGCCTTGAACTCACAGTGATCCTCCTGCCTCAGGCTCCTACATAACTAAATTAAATACTGTACTTTGTTTGAGCAATAAGTGGGCTGTCACCAAAGAGGCAGTGGCATTCCAGCTTAAGTACATGGAAAAATCCATATTCCTTTTCTTTTTTATTTGTGGGTAGTGGCAGTAGATCTGGTACCTGAGATCATCAGATAGTAAAAAGAGAAAATCATCACCTAACAAATTATTTTGTTATAATATCATTAATTTCTTTGAAAATTCAATACCACATTAAATTAATAGTCCTAATTTTTTGCAATGTGCTTAAATGTCAGATGTGATAATACAGACACAAGTTGGTTTTTTTCTATAAATAATATTGTAAACCTTGGAATTAAATACCGCATTAGCTCAGCAAACATGGATGACACCTATTACTTTTCATATCTTACTTTCTATGATATCTGAGCAAAAATATTCAATTTCCAGGTTTAATTTATGTAATTGGGGGAATCAGCAATGAAGGAATAGAACTTCGTTCTTTTGAAGTTTATGATCCACTTTCTAAGCGCTGGTCTCCACTTCCTCCAATGGGAACCAGAAGAGCGTATCTTGGAGTGGCTGCACTCAATGACTGCATCTATGCTATTGGAGGCTGGAATGAGACACAAGATGCTCTTCATACTGTAGAAAAATATTCCTTTGAAGAGGTATGTTGGGTGATTTCAAATATTTAGTATCTTGGTTTTCTTTTAATGTCTGTGAGACCTGTAATGATAATGTTCTCTTTCAATTATGATTTTGATCACTTACGGTTTTTACTCCCTTTGTCTGCTTTTCAGAGAACCAGGTTTGGTATCATTGATTTTTTTCTATTGTCCATTTTCTGTTTCTTTAATTTCTATTATTTTTCTTTCTATTTATTTTGGGTGGTGCCTTTATTGTAACGTTTCTTTTGAGACAGGGTTTTGCTATGTAGTCCAGGCTGTTTTTGAACTTGTAGCAATCCTTTTTCCTCAGCCTCCCAAGTGCTGAGATTACAGGTGTGTACCACTACGCCCAGCATTTTTTTCTTTTTTTGAGACAGGGTCTCACTATGTAGTTCAGGTTGGCTTTGAACTCACTATGCAGCCCAGGCTGGCCATGAACTTGTGGCGATCTTCCTGCCTTAGCCTCCAGAGTGCTGGGATTACCAGTGTGCACTACCAGGCCTGGCTGTTTTTCTAAACTCTTAAAGTAGAAGCTGGGATGATTGATTTCCTTTTTCTATAATATGAGACATTAAAGGTATAAATATTCCTCAAACACTGATTTAACTACGTCCTATACATTTTACTATGTTTTATGTTTGTTTTTCTTTGTCTTTTTGAGACAGGGTTTTACTGTGCAGTTCAGGCTGACCTTGAATTAACTTCGTAGCTCACGCTGACCTCAAACTCCAAGCAGTCTTCCTGCCTCAGCTTCCCAAGTGCTGGGATTATAGGCGTGTGCTACCATGTGGCTCTGTTGTATTTTAATTAGCATTTATTTTGAAATATTTTCTAATTTACCTGATTTCTCCTTTAATCCATGGGCTGGGGTGTAGCACCATGGTAAAATGCATACTTAGTATCTATGAGGCTCCAGATTCAGGCTTTATCACAGGGGAGAAAGAGAGAGGGAAAGAGAGAAAGGGAGGGATAGATATTTAATTACAAATATGTGGGAGTTTTCCAGATACCTTTTTGCTTTGTTTTCAAATTTAATTCCGTTTAATCAGAGAATACATTTTGTTCTGTTTTGGTCCTGATAAATGTTCCATGTGCACCTGAAAAGAATTTGTCCTTTGCCATTGTAGAACATGGAGTTCTAATGTCCTTTTTTTCTTGGTTTTTTTTTTTTGTTTGTTTGTTTGTTTGTTTGCTTTTTGTTTCTGTCTTTTTCTTTTTGAGACAGGGTTTCACTGTGCAATTCAGGCTGTCCTTGAACTCACTGTGTACCCCAGGCTGGTTTTGAATTCCCACGATCCTCCCGTGTCAGCCTCCTGAGTGCTGGGATTATAGGCATGTGCCACCCTGCGTGGCTGTCCTTTTGTCCTTTTCTTTTTTGAGATAGTGTCTTGCCATGTGGTTCCAACTGGTTTTGAGCTCACTGTGTTGCCCAGGCTGGCTTTAAATTTGGACTAATTTTCCTGCCTTGGCTTCCCAAGTGCTGGGATTACAGGTGTGCGCTACCATACCCAACGAATGTTCATTTGACATTATTGGTTTTTAGTGTTGTTAAGTCTTCCCTACTTGACTTGTCTAACCATTATTACTAGTAAAGAGGTGCTGAAATCTCTATGTAAGAACAGATTTTTCCATTTCTTCTTTCAGGTTTGACTTCATGTATTTTGAAGGTCTGATACTAAGTTGTACATATTGAGATTATTGTTTTTTAGATGAATCGATCATTTTCTAGTCATGAAATGTTTCTATTTCTATGCTAAAGTTTACTTTGTCCAATATTAATATAGCCACTAATATGGGTAAACTTTCTTTTAATTAGTGTTTTCATGGTTTCTTTTTCTTTCCTTTTACTTTTATTTATGTTTTTGAGTGTTGAACATAGTATCTTATGCACGTTAAGGATGAATTCTACCTCGAGGTACACCCTCAGCTCTCCTAGTTTAACCTGTCTTTATAAACTGCATTGCTTATAGACAACATATAATTTTGGACTGTTTTTAAATCCAGTTTGACAATCTCTTACCTGTATTTGGAATTTTTTTTAGATAGTCTTGCTATGTTGCCCGACTAATGATCTCTAGCTTTTAAGTGTTTTTTTTAGACTTTTATATTTAAAATCCATTCTTTGATTCTTTTTTCTCTCTTTTGTTCTTCTATTTTATTTTTATCTCTTATCTATTGAGATACCTACCCATCCATCCATCCATCAGCATGGGTGACTGAAGCCAGGCCTTTTCACATGCAAGGCAAATGCTCTACCAGTGAGCCCCAGCCCTCATGTCACAGATTTCTAATATAGCATATCTAACTCAAATAATATCAGAGCACTTCACTTATAATGTAAAGAACTTAAAAAATATACTTTCAGGGGGCTGGGGATTTAACTGTGGTGTAAGTGCCTGCCTGGCAAGCACAAGATTGTGAGTTCGATCCCTGGTACCAAAAAAAACAAAACAACAAAAAAAACCTTTCATTTCCCCCTCCTATCCTTTATGGTATTGTTGTACATCTTGCTTATATATATATATATATTACAAATTTCATGGTTCACTTTTAAATAGTTCAAAATATTTTAATGAGTTTTCATAATCACACAAACAACATTTCTAATTCTGTTCGTTTTTTTTTTTTTTTTTTTTTGGTAGAACTGAATTTCTGTCATATTTTCTCTTAGCTTGAAGAACTTCCTTTAATTTTTCTTTTTAAGTACAGGTCTGGTGGCAGTGCATTTACTCAGGTTTTTATTTTCTGAAACATTTTTTTCTATCTTCTTTTTTTTTGTTTTGTTTTTTGTGGTACCGGGGATCAAACCCATGACCTTGTGCTTGCCAAGCAGGTGCTTGTGCCACTGAGCTAAACCCCTGGCCTTCTACCTTCATTTTTGAAAGGTATTTTTCTGAACACAGAATTTTAAGTTGATTTTTCTGTCAGCACCTGGAAGATGTTGTTTAGTTTCTTCTCACATAGTTTCTGATGGGAAGTCACAGTGATTTTTTTTTCTTTTTTGGTACTAGGACTCGAACTCAGGACCTTGCACTTGCCAGGCAGGCACTTTTGCCACTGAGCTATATTCCCGACATCCCAGTGACCTTTTTATCTTTGTTCTCCCATATGTAATGTGGCTTTTTTTGTTGCATCTTTGAAGTATCTTTTTTTTTTTTTTTTTCCAGCACCGGGGATTGAACTCACAACCTCGCGCCTGCCAGAGCAGGCGCTTAAGGCACTGAGCCAAACTCCCGGCCCTGGTTTTTTTGAGGCAGGGTCGCACTATGTAGCTCAGGCCGGCCTTGAACTCACAATGCTCCGCCTACCTCAGCCTCCCAAGTGCTGGGATTAAAGGTGTGCGCCACCGCGTCCGGCTTCTTTGAAGTATCTTATCAAAAGTTTTCAACAATTTTATTGCAATTTTACAAATTAGAGCTTTGTGTTTAACTTGCTTAGAATTCATTGAATTTTTTGGATCTGTGGAATTCTAGCTTTCCTCAAAATGGAAAACTTTCTTAGTTCTTCAGCTGTTCTTGTGCCATCTTTCTGTGACTGCATTTATAAGTGTGTGAGACCACTTGATATTGTCCCACAGTTACTGAGGCTCTATTTTTTTTTTAGTCTTTTTTTTTTTCTATATTTTAGTTTGGATAGCTTCTCTTTTTCTGTCTTCAAGATCATTAATCTTCTCCAATGTCTACTTGCACCTAGTTTATTTCACAAATTGTGTATATTTTTAGCTTTCACAAATATTTTTAGGTCTTCTCTCTCAGCACATTCTCAAACATCTAAATAATAGTTTTAAAGTTGTCAGTTTTATCATCTCTATCATTTTTAGGTATCTGTTGACTTTTTCTTTTTAGTTGAGCCACACTTTCTGCCTTACCACATTTCTAGTAACTTTTAATTTGATCCTGGGTATTGAGAATGTCATGTTGCTGTGTGTTTGGATTTTGTTTTGTTATTGATATACTAGGAATTTACGCAGGAGCTCTGGGCAAGAACTCTGTCACTGAGCTACATCCCTAGCTCTTTGTATTTTTTATTTTGAGACAGGATCTTGGTAAGTTGCCAGGCTGGCCTTGAACTTGCAATCCTCCTTTCTCAGCCTCCTCAGGAGTTGGGATTACAATAATGTGCCACGTATAGCCAGATTTTACTTTGTTCCCTTAAGAAGTGTTCAGTTATTTCCATATTAGATTAATACTTTTGAGACTGATTTTTAAGCTTTGTTGGAAAAATCTAAAATAATCTTTTCAGTCTTGTTTAGCCCTGCTACTAAATCATGACCTTCGTTGGCTCTCTATACAATTCCCTCAGGTGTTTAACAAGGTCTGTTCACTTTGGTTGGTCAGAACTTTAATATCACCTAGGCTTGTGTGAACTCTGAGAATTCAGGAGCTTACAATTACTATTATTTATTCTTTGCTTGCTTTTATGGAGTCTCACTATATGCAGGCATAGATTAGTAGTCAGCCAAAGACTCAAGGGGACCTGTATTCTCTGACACTGTTCCTTGTAAATTTCAGGTGTTTCAGTCTCTTATCTCTCTCTCTCCTAAATTAACTATCATGCTGTTTTTGTGATACTCTTCTGATACTGCTGTTGAGAAAAAACCCTCAAGACATGAAGCTCACCTCATTTATTTTTCTCAGAAATCAGAGGTTAGCATTGTCTGTTTTCCAGTGTCTGAGAACTTTGTTTCATATGTTTGTCCAGTTTTCTAGGTCTTAATGGCAGGAGGGCAAGTTCGGTAACAATTAACCTCTTTTTTTTTTTTTTTTATGGCTGGTAGTTTTTTGTTTGTTTGTTTGTTTTTCTTTTTTCAAGTCCATTTATTTCAAAGAGAAAAAAAAAAAACCCAAAATTTCAAAACACAACAATCAGGGGACAACAATGGTGCATACATTGCGCGATGCCATCCCCAAATCAGTCACCCAGAGCATGAGACATCTGTATTCAAACAATTAACCTATTACATCTAAAACTGAAATTTCATCCTCTTTTTGATACGTTCCCACCATTCATTGACCATATCTTTTCTTTCTGTCATAATGAAATATTTTATACTTTTTCATCCTATACTTTTTCTGTTTCAGCTCTGGAATGAGCCATTTCTCCAAAAAGCTTCCAGGTCCACTTAGTGAATGGCAGTATTTGTACTACAGTGTCTTAACTTCTGTGGCATTATAGTAACTTTGGAGTCAGAAAGTGTCTTCCAAATGTGATTTTTTTTTTTTTTTTTGAGACGGTCTTGCTGTACAGTCCAGGCTGGCCTTGAATTCACTATGTAGCTCAGGCTGGCCTAGAACTAACAATGATCCTCCCACCTCAGCCTCTAGAGTGCTGGTTTTACAGGTGTGTGCCACTATGCCTGGCGATCTTCTTTTAAAATTTAAGCTATTGTGGGATCTTTGAATTTCATGTGAAGTTTAGATCAAGTTGTCATTTCCTGCAAAGAAACTAGCTGGGGTTTTTTTGTGTGTGTATGGGGATGGGGTGAAGCTGCATTCAATCTGCCATTAATTTGGAGAATATTGTCATCTTAACAGTATTAAGCCTTTTGATTCATGAATATGGGATGTCTTTCTTTTATTTAGGTCTCCTTCAGTTTAACAACCTTTTGTAGTTTTCAATTCCTTGTACTTTGTTGGTTTAATTTATTCCAAAGCATTTTATTCCTTTGGTGCTATTGTAAACTGAGTTATTTTCTTAATTTCATTTCAAACGTTCATCAAGTATATAGAAATACAATTGACTTTTGCGTATTGATCGTGTTTTGCAACCTTGCTGTATTTCTAGTCTAATGGTTTTTTTTATTGCTATTGTTTTATGGTGCTGGCATTAAATCCTTACACATGCTAGGCAAGCACTGTTCCACTGAGCTACATCTCTGGCCCTAAAAAGGGTTTATTTGTGGCGTGTGTGTTGTTTATGGATTTTCTGTATACAAGATAACAGTATCTATAAATATTGTTGAACTTTTAAAATCTGGATTATCTCTAGATGCCTTTTATTTTACTGTTCTTCCTGACTACCCTAGTTAGAACTTTCCATACAGTATTTTTTAAAAATATATTGACTTTTATTACATTTCCATCTTAAACAAATATTTTATTTTATTATTTTTTCTCCATACAGTGTTGAATAGAAGTCTGTGAGGTATGGTGGTACATAACTGTAACTGCAGTACTCTTGGAGGCTTAGGCAGGAAGACCATGATTTAAGCCTAGTATGAGCAACTTAGTGACAGTGCAACCCTATCTCAAAGTAAAAGATAAAAAAAAAGAGCTGAGGATGTAATTCAGTGCAATTCAATCCCCCACCCTGCCGCCAAGTAGCAAAGTGGACGTCCATGTCTTGAAAAGCGTAAGAATTTTTATTCTCATTTCTTATGAGTTTCAGACTATTTTTGATACTTCAAATGTCTTTCACCGTCTATGTTGATATTATCTGGATCTCTATAATATAGAAAATTTTTTTTTGTGTGTGTGTGGCACCAGTGATCAAACTCACAACCTCGTGCCTGCCAGACAGGCGCGTAAGCCACTGAGCCAAACTCCCGGCCCTGGTTTTTTGAGGCAGGGTCACACTACGTAGCTCAGGCCGGCCTTGTGCTTGCATTGTAGCCCAAGCCGGCCGGTCTCAGACTCACAATGTTCCTCCTACCTCAGCCTCTTGAGTGCTGTGATTAAAGGTGTGTACCACCACACCAGGCTTAGAAAGTACTTTTTGTTGTTGTTTCATAACACTGGGGAATGAACCAAGGCCTTTGCACTGAACTACATTTGCAGCCCTTTTTATTTTTTGAGACAGGGTCTTAAGATGGCTAGGCTGGGCTCCAAATTGTAATACTCTTTTCTCCGCCTCCTGGAGTACTAGAATTGACAGACATTTGCCACCACACCTGGCTACAAAATGAACTTTTTGAGGACATTTTCTGTTAATAACATTTCTGTATGCCTCTGAAATTAATGTCTTAGTTCCAAAATAAGATCTTATCAATGTTACCTTGGCTTTTAATAGATAAATCTGAAATTTTGTTGCTTACTATTTACTGAAATCTTAATTTATAAATTTGAATCAACCCTAAAGATAATATAAAACATGTTTCTAATCTTACAGAGTTTATTTTGAGGTCACTTGGAATAAAGAAAAAACTAGTTCTAATACACTGATAGAAATGAAAGAAACAATATAGGAGGACAAGATTCATGCTCCAAAATTGTCAAGGGGCATTTTTATGAGAAAGTGAAGGTTAGTTCTCCCTTGTTATAGTTGTTTTTTTTTTTTTTTTTTTAACTTTTTGGTACTGAGGAACTACTCCAGAGCCTCGAACTTGCTACACAAGCACTTGATCACTGAGCTAAAACCACAACCCCTGTTCTCCCTAATTATAAATATAACCTCAAAACATCCTAATTTATCTTAACCAGTAGGGATATTTAATGAATATATCCTTAACTAAGTCTGTCCTCAAAAAGTTTATTCTCTAACATTAACAAGTAACGAATGTTCACTTTTTATGATTTCAAAAACTTGATTTATAGTATGCTTTATTTATACATAATCTGTTTATTATCTGGCTACTTGCTTTTTTCATTCCTGATTACTTACTAGGAACTTTATTAGCTTTTCTGTTTTTTAGGTGTACACAGTTCCCCTGAAATAGGATACTAACAGTAATTTTAGGAAGAGAAGCTTATTGGAATTCCTTCAGGGAACAGTGCTCACCAGAAGTGAACAAATTTTTTGTGTAAAGGACAAGAGTAAATATTTTTGGCCTTGTGGGTCAAATAGTGTCTTCTCTTGACATATTCTTTAAAAAAAAAAAAAAAAAAACCCCAAAACTTTTAGTATCAAAAAATCATTTTTCATTCTCAGGCTATTAAAAAATAAGACTATAGTAGCCAAACCTTGAAAATGTTTTGCAAATTGCTAACTCCCACTGGATAGTCCTTAAAACAAGAATTTCATGGTCAAATAAATTTGGCAAGTACATCATTCTCTTGGAAATTTTTAAGGTTTTTGTTAGCATTATTAAAAGTCTTTATAAAGCCCATTGGCACAAGTTTCTTTTTCCTTGGAGTGTTGCACTTCTTCATTTTATTGAGTGTATTACCTACATGTATTCTATAGTCTTAGGTTCTCAGAATGTTGGCATACAATAAAAATAAAAGAAAAAAAGAAAAAAAAAGAATGCTGGCATACATATTGGATCACCTCTTGATCTTAATTTATTCTTAGACATTTTTTCATATTATTTTCTTCTAAATTCCCTGTTTTGTCCAGTTCTACTGAAAAATTCATTTAAAAATATTCTACATACTTATATGACTGGATTCTTAAGTTTAAAATTTAAACATGTAAAATAACCAAACTGTCTTGATTTCTCAGGAACTTTTTCCTATTATAATTTTATGACATTCATGTTTATTTTTAAATTTTTTTCTCTCTTAACCAGGAAAAGTGGGTTGAAGTTGCCTCAATGAAAGTGCCTCGAGCAGGCATGTGTGTTGTGGCAGTCAATGGTCTTCTGTATGTTGCTGGAGGCCGATCTGCCAGCCATGATTTCTTGGCCCCAGGTACTTTGGACTCAGTTGAAGTTTATAACCCTCATTCAGATACATGGACAGAAATTGGTAGCATGATCACTAGTCGTTGTGAAGGAGGTGTTGCTGTACTATGAAATACAAAGCATAAGAGCACAAGGAACATTTTGTAAGTGTAAGATATGACCTTTTGCAAATCAAACATAATACATATTTAGTGATAGGTCCCTCTTGATTCTATTGAGCTTTCTATGTATTAGGTAGGTAAGTAACTAAAAAATAAGTTTAAAAACTGAGGAAGGAAATATATGCTTAAAAATTAAGAAAGAGCTGACACAAATTTGCCAAACTTCCCACAGAAATGCTGTTTATGCTCTAGAGTTTTCCAGTTAAACATAATCTTCACTGTAAACATTGTTTGCTAGAAGCTTCCGGGGGAATAGTCCCTTTGGCTGTTTTCCCAGTACACTTCAAATTGTAACAGAACCTACATATGATGTAGAAATAATATCCATGAAATAGTTCAGACTTCTGAACATTCATGATTCAATCCACAGCACCATTTTTCATGGCCAGTTTAACCTGCAAAGAAAAGGGAGTGAAATAACCTCCTACTTTGATTGCAGGAGTTTTCACCAGCCTCATTTTATTGGCAACAGACATATAAGGAGTGTGTAGGAAATACGTGGCTATTTAAAATTTTTCCTTGTTGATAGCCATATATATTATTTTTTGTTTTCGTTCAGAGAACACAAGTAAGGAATTAAGTTTCTTAGTGACAGTCCTTGATTGAAATCGGATGTTACAGTGGGTCAAAAAGCCCAGCAGACAGCGTTATACACCTAGAAACCTTTTCCTTATTTATATGTAGTCACCAATATTATCTGTTTGGTGTTATCCCAGTATTTGGGGAGCTGAGGTAGGAAGATTACTAGTTCAAGGCCACCCTGGCGTATGTAACAACACCCTGCCTCACAAAAAAAGTTTGGCTTTAGGAAGAGGGACTTTCATTAGATTATCAAACTTTGTGAAATTTACTTGTACTTGGACAGACAGGTCTAGGTATGAGCTCATTGCAAAGCTCGTGCTTAGCTTGAAGAAGGCTGAATTATTGGTACAATTTAGTTCTCATTATGCCTAGTACAACTTAAAATGACATGATAAAGAGAAATGTTTTACATTGCCATGGCGGAAGTGTAACAAATGTTTAGGTTCAACAGACCTAGAAGAGCCTTAAAAATAGTTAATTGTAAATATGCTTACTACTTCCTAGGAAATAACAGATTATTTTTAAAAGAATGTAATGAATAAAGTATCTACGTTTTTTCTTTTCTTTGTATTACTCATTTACTTAGTTTATTAGTAATATTCTGGTGGTAGGTTGGATTACATAAGCTTTCCAGTTTAACTCCTTGGATATACACATTAGCTTTGCATTTAACTGCACTTTCTGAGAGATCATTAAAGTCATCTTCCTCCAGAATGTTTGACAACTCATTATGATTTTAAATATCCTATCCAGCCAGTCATGGTGGCATATGCCCATAATCCCAGCACCTGGGAGAGGCTGAGGCAGGAGGATTGATGCAAGTTTGAGGATATCCTGGAATACACAGCAAGACCCTCTCCAAAAAGTAAATACCCTGCCCAGTCTGCACCTAGTAGTACATGCCTATAGTCCTAGCTAATTAGGATGTTGAAGCAAGAGGATCATTTGAGGCCAGTAGTTCAAGGCTAGTTTAAGAAATATAGTCAGACTATCAGAAAAAGAAAAAATAAATTTAGTTTAAAAAATATAGCTGGTGTGGTGGCATATGCCTCTAATCCTGGCACCCTGGGAGGCTGAGGATCTAGTAGAGTGAAGACCGTGGATTCAACCCCAGTACCAAAAAAAACCCCAAAACAAAGAAAAAACCCTAAAATATTTAATGAAATTTACTTAAAAATTAGCTTTACTATAGAATACACTATAATTCACTTGCTTTTATTTTAAGAAATAATACATTTAATTGAAATTAGGGAAAAGTTTGTAGTTTGTACAGGATCCATCAATTCAGAAGCAATGTTTCCTCATCAAAACACTTAATCGGAATAGTCTGATGAGTTGAAGAGCTTTCCTTCCACATCAGTCTGCACTAGACTGCTGTACATATTAATAAAGATCTATGCTTCTTAATGTGCTTCTCAGTAATTAACATGAGGTCTAGCTCTCTGATACTGTATTAGTTTGCCACAGAAATTTAAACAATAGAAATTTGACTCATAGTTCTGGAGGGTAGAAGTATGAAACCAAAGATAGTTCCTTCTGAGGGCTGTGAGGATAAGACCTGTTCTGTGCCTCTCTTCTTGGCTCACGGGCTGGGAGAATGTATGTGTTCTTTTTACTGATTATACAGCTCTAATAAAGGGGACTGTTTTTTTTTTTTTTTTTTTTTTGAGACAGGGTCTTGCTCTGCAGTTCAGGCTGGTGTTGAATTCACTGTGTAGCCCAGGGTAGCCTAAAACTTGCAGCAATCCTCCTGCCATAGCCTCCTGAGTGCTAGAAAAACAGGAGTGCTGGGATTATAGGCATGCGCCACCATACCTGGCATAACAAAGGGGATTTTTTTATATTTTTCAAGATAGTTAAAACACTGAAGTTGAGTAGTGTGGCATAGGCCTGTAATCCCAGAACTCAGGAGGCTGAGGCCAACAAGATCATTGCAAGTTTGAGCCTCGCCTGGTCTACAAAGTGAGCTTAATCAAGGCCAGCCTGAACTGCATAGTGAGACCCTGTCTCAAAAAGACAAAAAAACCCAAAACAAACAAAAAAACCCCAAAAAACCAAAAAAAGTGACAAAATATTGAAATGTTTAAATGAATGACTATGTAATTTATAAAGAATGTAAAATAACCTAATATGACAAGGACTTTTGTGGGATTTTCAGTTTCATGTTCAAGTAATTACTAGAAATAATTTTTTATTTTGTTTTTTGAGACAAGGTCTCACTATGTAGTTCAGGCTGACCTTAAACTCACCATGTAGCCCACGCTGGCCTCAAAACTCACACAGTCCCCCTGTGTCAGCCTTCCCAGTCCTGGGATTACAGGTGTGCACCACCATGCCCAGCTAGAAATGATTCAAAACAATCTATGAAGAATAAATTACCACTGTGTGGGCACATACGAATACAAAAAGGTATAATCAAAATACAACTTTTAGAAAGCTTGAAAGCAGGGAGCTGGGGGTGCATCCTAAAATAGTAGAGTGCTTGCTCACCATGCTCAAGCCCTGGGTTTGATTCCCCAACACCCCCACTTCCCCTTCTCACATACACATAAACTTGTAGCCAACATGTTAATGTTATCAACAAAGTAATTTTATATTTATTCTACCTGACCAGGTCTCTTGGGTCCTTTCTCTGGATAAATATCTTGAACTATTAAAGTGATTGCAAATGAGAAAAAAGCCACTAAAGTGATCACTATCCTCAGGGCTTTGAACCAGCTGGGATAATGTGGCAAGAGAAATACTTCAGTGTGTAATGCTATCCCCAAACCTATTATTACTGTGACTATGGCTTCACTGAGACTTTCAGAAATGAGAAGGGCAAACCATGAAAACATAATAGGAGCTACACTGTTAGCTAAATTAAGGTAGTCTGGTTTGGCTGGACTACCTTCTGTCAGAGAAAAACCCCATCTGACCCCTCCCAAAAAAGACAGGAAACTGGCTCCATAAGCCATCTGAGTAAAAGCTAATACAGGGATATAAGACTTTGTCATGACCATGATTAGTGGTGGAGCAATGAAAGGGATTAGTCCTGCCAGAGTTATATACAATGCTGGCCTTGGGCTTTCAGGCAGGTAAGTGATGGTGATTGGTGGTCGGGCTGGAAGTATTTCTTGCTTCTGCTTCTTCTTAAAGCTGCATGGGGATGTATGATAGCATTGTGCCTTACTCATACACACTGGAAATGATGGAAAACACCAAGGCCTTAGACACGAAGTAGAAAGGTCTCGCTGGAGAGATGTCTTGAGAGAAAGTATATCTGTTCTCCTGCTGGCTCCTATTCTCATTGTGAAAGAACACTTCAGCATCTATAAAGAAAATAGAATCAGAAGACAAAAACAAAACAAAGCCCTGCTGCTAGGTTTTCCAGTTAATTCTTTTTTTTTTTTTTGCGGCACTGGGGATCGAACTCACAGCCTCGCACCTGCCAGACAGGCGCTTAAGCCACTGAGCCAAACTCCCGGCCTGGTTTTTTGAGGCAGGGTCGCACTACGTAGCTCAGGCCGGCCTTGCACTCACGTTGTAGCCCAAGGTGGCCTCGAACTCACAACGCTCCACCTACCTCAGCCTCCCGAGTGCTGGGATTGAAGGCATGCACCACCACGCCTGGCTTAACATCAAATATTAATAGACAAGTTGTACTGATTAATGTTGTTCATGGTATTAAACAGCTATACCTTGTATCCCAAAAATAAATACAATTGCTGTTAATTAAGAATTTAATATATACAAAAAATATTGCTAAAACAAAAATTGCTATACAACATGCAAAAAGAAGGTTGTGAATAGAAACCAGTGATATATTTTGACTTATCAGTAACTTTATCCCAATAACAGAGATGTGAAAGAGGGGCAAGATTACATCTTTAGTACTTGGCCTTCTAAACTGCCTCTTCTAGTTTGTAAATTGCAAAAGCAGCAGCACTGATTACTATGGGAATGCTATTTTATGCACAGAAAAGACAATCTACCTTCCAATTTAACTTCATAAACTGCATACTTTTCATAACTCCATGCCTCTGTACATGTCTCTGCTTAGAATTCTAGCTCCTTCTATTTTTCTGTAAGAAATTTATCTTGCCAGCATGGTGGCACACTCCTGTAATCCCAGCATTCAGGAGGCTGAGGCAGGAGGATCACTTCAAGTTCAATGCCAGCACAAGCTACAAAGTGAGTTAAAGCCAAACTTGAACTGCATTGCAAAACCCTCTCTCAAAAAGACCAAAATTTACCTTTAAAATTCAGCTGGAAGCCGGGTGTGGTGGCGCACGCCTTTAATCCCAGCACTCGGGAGGCTGAGGTAGGCGGAGCATTGTGAGTTCGAGGCCGGCTTGGGCTACAACGCGAGCGCAAGGCCGGCCTGAGCTACATAGTGTGACCCTGCCTCAAAAAACCAGGGCCGGGAGTTTGGCTCAGTGGCTTAAGCGCCTGCCCTGGCAGGTGCAAGGCTGTGAGTTCAATCCCCGGTGCCGCAAAAAAAAAAAAAAAAAAAAAAAAAAAAAAAAATTCAGCTGGAAGCTTTTCTGAATCCCTCTCCCGTCCAATTTAAAGTTCTTTAGTATGTATTCAAGTGTCCATCACAATGATTCTTTTTTCATTTTGTTTTTTGAGACAGTATCTAACTATGTAGTTCAGGCTGACCTTGAACTCATAGCAATCCTCCTGCCTCAGCTTCCTGAGTACTAGGACTACAGGTGTGTACCACCCCTGACATCAGCTTTTCTTACAGTGATATTAAATTGTGTGTTTGTCTTTGTCTTAGTAGACACAAGAATTAGGGCCATAGTTTTTCTTTGCCTTTAAGAAAAATCCCAGCTCTTTTTATGGTACATGGCCAAAGACCTTTTCTTCTCATTCTGTGCTTTAGTGAGCAGATGTTGGACTTCAGCTAAGCAAAACAGTAACTAAATATGTGTCATATGAAAATTAAAGATGCAATTCTTCAAGAATGTGTAGAATAATCCCATCTTGGGGTCTTTCCCCCTTTTGTGTCCATTTGAAATGCTCCTTCTTTAGCTACCTATCTGGCCTATTCCTTTATTTCTGATCTCTCTAATAAAGTGCAATCCCACATCTACTTTTGATACTTTATACCCCTTCCCTGCTTTATAGTTCTCTGTAGCACTGACTTACTAAATACTTTACTTACCCACATGCATTCTGGAATACATGAGAATAAAGATTTTTGCCTCTTATTGCTGTTGCCCCAGCGAGACCTGTTCTTGACAAACAGTGCTTAGTACCTGCTACATAAACTAACCTTTGAAGATGCTTGAGAAAACTTCTGAATGAAGTGAAGCATACTGGCCCTTACTGAAAGTTTTCTTCAGGAAGATGCCAACCAGTTCTGATTAACATATTTTTACAGCTTAGTAGAGAGGCTGAATCAGAAGTATGTTGCTGTGCATAAAACAAGACATCATTTCATACATTAATATGGGGGGGAGTACCAGGAATTGAACTCAGGACCTTGAGCTTGCCAAGCAGGTGCTGTGCCACTGAGCTATATCCCCAGCTCATACATTAATTTTTATTTTTTTATTTTATTTTTTGTGGTACTGGGGATCGAACTCACAACCTCGCACCTGCCAGACAGGCGCTTAGGTCACTGAACCAAACTCTTGGCCCTAGTTTTTGGAGGTAGAGTCACACTGTGTAGCTCAGGCTGGCCTTGCACTCGTGTTGTAGCCCAAGCCGGCCTCAAACTCACAATGTTCCTCCTACCTCAGCCTCTTGAGTGCTGGGATTAAAAGTGTGCGCCACCACACCTGGCTTCATACATTAATTTTTAAAATCATTAAGTGATTTTTTCTTCCCTATAACAGATTTCTCTTTGGAAATAATCATTAATGTTTTCAAAGCATTAGTAACACGTTAAGGAAACATCTTTTTCTTCCCTGAGCTATTCTTTTAGCTTTGGCTGTTAGATGCAACAAAGAATAATGCACAGCCAGGTATGGTAATGACAGCTACTCTGGAGGCTGAGGTAGGAAAAGCAAAAGTTCAAGGCCAGCCTAGGTAACTTGGCAAGACCCTCTCTTCAAGTAAAATTTTAAAAAAGGCTGGGAATGTGGCTCAGTGCTCCCTGGGTTCGATTCCAATACTACCCTAAATAAGTGAACTAAGTAACATCACAGCTTCTCTGTTCCCTTTAGTTATCTATCCCCCTTAAGCACCAAAGAAGTTTGGCGATTGAATTCACATCTCAAAATAATGATAGCAGCATCAAATACAATTTAATTGTGAGCCAGGCACGGTAACTACAAGGCCCTGGGTTCAATTCCTGGCATCCTGGGGGTGGAATAGAAAAAACAAAGAATAATAACAACTACTTCATAGTGTCATTGTAAAAATTTAGTAAATACATTTAAAAGCTGAGAATTGTTGCTGATAAAATAAGCACTTAAAAAGCATTAGCTGCTGTTCTTCCTGCCTTAAACATGAAGGAATGGTTAAAAACCCTGTTAGTAAGCAGCCAGTAAGATGCCCAAATGAAAGCTTGAATCTAGGTATGATAAGTTCCGTGTGCCCCGCTGTTAACCAGGGCTTCAACACAGGGAGGGCCTTGACCATTTTAAGTGAGCTTTATACCACTGAGTTACAAACAGAGCCCTTTTTAAACTTTTTAGTCTTTATGAATTGCCAGGCAGGGCCGCGAACTCATAATCAATGCTCCTATCCTTCTGCCTCATCAGCATGCTGCACCAGGCCCAGGTCTTTTCCTTCTTTTTTCTTTCCTGTTTTTGAAGCAGTTTCACTGTGTAGCTCAGGCTGGCCTTGAACTCACTTATGTAGCTCAGGCTGGCTTTAATTTGTGATCCTCCAGCTTCAGTCTCTTGAGTGCTGGGATTATAGGGGTGCACCACCACTCCCAGTCCCATTCTTACGAAAGAGAAATGTGTCTAAAACTAGTCTGCTTCTTCATTTTTTTTTAAATTAATTTAAAGCCAGGTGTGCTGCCACATATCTGTAATCCTAGCATTCTGAGAGGCCTGAGGTAGGAGGATTAACAAATTCAAGCGCAGCCTGGAGAACGCATCAACGTAAGGAAGCTTTGTCCTGTCCTCAACCCTTCCCATTCCCCAGAAAAGCCTGGAGATGTACCTCAGTTTGAAAGCCATGGGTGCAACTCTCAGAACTGGAAAAAAAAAAAAAAAAAACAAAACTGATCACAGATCTTACAGCAGGGTAGAGAAATGTATACTAGTCAATGTCTTAGTTTTATAACTTACGAAGCAAGTTTAATTCTCCTAGGCTTCCATATTGTCTGGATGACCCCCGCCCTCACTGTCGTTCACGTTATCATTTTCTCCATAACGATTTTCCAGACTCGGCACCCTTTCAAAACTCAATCCCCCTGCCCCTTCGAAAATTTCCTAGGCACGGTGCTATGCATTTTCCAAGTAATGAGTATTACAGGAAAAGTGATAGTCTAACGCCTAGAGACGACAGTGATGTAAGGATTAAAGATAAAAACTTCAGGATTAATTCGCCCAATTCAGGAGAAAACACTCAAACGTCCCCATTTCTGCGTTGAGGCGACAGCAAAGGAAGCCTCGGCCTACATTTTAGGAAAGGAGAAGGAATTCAAATGCAAAGATCCCCTCTACCAAACCTCCGTTACCCACTTCCCCAGCTCACCGCAGACGACCCTGATTCTTGCCTGGATCGCGTGGTCACGTGGTCAGCTGAGTTGCAGGAAGAACGTGCGATTCGCGGAAAAGCACTTCCTGCAGGTCGAGTTAGCCCCCCTACTTCCTGCGAAGCTAAAAACAGAATCCGGGTGGGTACTTGACTTGCGCTAAATAGTTCCTATGCCCGGCCTTTCGTCTTGGGGACACTCTTTAAAATCTTTATTTTGGTTGATGTCAGCTGTTGAAGAAGGTACCGGAACCACCTCTTTTCCAAGGTTCCCATCCAGCCGAATCGGCCTGCAGAGTTCTGAAACAATCTCAAAATGAAGGTGAAGGAAGGTAGGAGATTTGGAATTTAGGTCGTGACTTGGCCAAATTACCATCTCCCGAAGTCCTTTTTTTATTTTGTTTTTTTTAACTTTTCAAAACTGCTGGGTTTTGGCGCGACAGGACGAGTGTTACTTCGCATTAGAGTCCTTTACTACTACTACTGGGGCGAGATGCTGTTTTTATCACTGTTCTTTTTGCTAGGGCCTTAGAAACTTCCATTAAGGAATAGAGCGCCAAGGGGCAGGCGTTAAGAACCTTTGGGGGTGGGGAGAAGGGGTGTGCCAGAAAAGACTTCCCATTGCTCTTATTACCCTCGGTTTGAATTTATTTCTCGGCTGTGTGACCTTGAGTAACTCCCTTTCTTTCTCGGAGAGTCAACATCAGTCCACCAAAGGAAATGACACTAGCCAATATAAGTGTCCTTTCATCTCAAAAGATAGAAGAGCTTATTTTTCTGGGGGCCCGTGCCAGTTCCTCTGCTTCTGGATTCTCCGTAGCCTCGCTTCCTGGCTGCCATCCCTTCAGTGGTTTAGCTTCCAGGACACGATTAGGCCACAGCAAAATCGTTACTGTAGTAACTGCTTAGATTTCCAACCTTCCTCTCCTCCCTTCCCCCCGCCCAGGCTTTCACTTTATTTCCTTCTCTGGCAAGGCAGCGCCGCCCCTTCCCGTCGCGTGAAACCCAATGAGACTTTGGGCAGGAAAGACGGCTTCTCTAGGGTAGTCAAGGCGCAGGCTCTGTCTGAAGCCGGCCCTGCACTGGGGGTGCAACGCTCGAGGTGCCCACCCCACGCCCAGGAACTACCACTCCCGGCGGGTAGCGCGCCGGCCGCGACCGCACAGGCTTCGGGAGGCGGCCCTGTGGCCCGCTGGGGGCTGGAGTCTCGACGCTCATCAGTGAAGGAAGGCGCGGAAGGTGGGCTTGAGTCGGGAATCACACGCTCCTTCGAAACTGAGTTGGTTGTGCGGGTAGAGGTAGCACAGCGAACCGTGCTTGGCCAGAGGCGGAGTGTGTGTGGGGTGAAGAATGAATGGTCTGCCAGGAACTGATACATGTATACACACCCTGCCACTCATTCACACACGCCCCGGGCCGCGGATGGGGGGGCGAGGACGAGTACTGAACTCGCTCCGTTCGTCAGGCTGCGCAAGAAAAAGCCAAGGATTTAACTGCACAGGGGTGAGGGTGGTCATGCACATTGCACCTAGCTTCGCCGGAGGGAGTGGGGGGCAGGGCAGGGAAAAACTGCCGTTTGCCACCAGAACGTTGACTGCACGAGGCGCGGCGGTGCCCCTCCGGGTCACTGGGCAGGCCTTGCGCGCATGCGTGTCCGCTCTGGCGGGTGGGCGTGTTCCAGGCGGGGTTGCGGGGCGGGCTGGTCGTCGCTCCGCCTCCTCCCACTCTGCCCCTCCTGGGCCTTGTGGGCCGGGCAGCCATTTTGGGAAGAGCTTTGTTATGGTTGTGGGTTAGTCATCTCTACCGGGCCGAGAAGCAGGGAACACGTTCCTGGACGCCGCGTCTTATCGTTGGTTGTAGCTTTGCTGCTGCCTGGTGAGTTGGAGTCTCGGACAACAGAGCAGTAGGGGACCTTGGAATCGTCCGGCGCGGGGCTCCGCCCGGTGCCTAACCAGCTATATATTAAAACTAGTTGGAAGAAGGTCTCTCACAGGTGGTTGGGTGTCGGTCCTCTGGGGAGGAGCGAGCGGAGCCCATGGGCGGTGTGGTTCGGATGTCCCCCATTCTCGCGTGTGGAGCTTCGCCTGCGAGCGTGGCCGCGGCTCCACGAGAACACTCCGACTTCAACTTCGGTCTTCAGGTCGGAACGCTCACCTGCGGCTCTCTGGCTCCTCTCCGGGTTCGGACTCGGTAGTGATTGAGTGGCTTGGTTTACGAGTTGCCTTTTTCTTTAAAGTGTGAGCCAAAGGCTTCTGTTTTCCTATTAAGGAAAACCTGAGGAGGAAAAAGTCATGTAAGTCAAATAGGGTATCTGAAGGGGAAAGAGGCTCGAGCTTTCACGCCCGACGTCCCCAGCTCTCCGCGGTAGAGAAGTGTTTTCTTTTAGATTAAGTATTCAATGTTAAACCTCCTCCCCATGGGGCGGGGGGGTAGGAAACTGGTTAATCTTGGAGTGTTCTACCAGCTCTTCCCCATCCCCCACTCCCCGGTGAAATTCAAAAGAAAGGCTGAATCTAAAATGGCTGTAGCTTGGGGAAGTACCCTGCTCTCCGGTAACTTAAATATGCCTTAACATTTTAGTACTTTTTCCCTGTGAGACATTAACTGGATCTTTCGGCTTTGTAGTTGCTTTGCTATTCAGTTTATCTGGACAACTTACATTAGGTGGAAACAGAGGTGGGGCTGACAAAGTTTGCTAGCTCTAAAAGTTTTACATAAGAATGGGTGCGGTTTTGTGTTGCCTTTTGGTTGTTGCTTATGGTTTTAAAATTCTGCTGTGGTGTGAGTTTTATCTGTCAACTTTATGCTCGGAGTTTGGTTTGTCATATTTGTTGAAATACTTGCTTTTGATATGTATTGCTTACCAGGAAAACAAGAGTTATTGCTACTTCATCTTTTAGTTTAGTAAACAGAAGTTACGTTCCTTTGTAAATCCAGTCCAAAAGTATAGTGACTGATAGCCTTCAGTAGATTTAAATGTGTAATTTATTGGCTGGTACTTGAAATCTAGTGTTACCTAGTTTGAAATCTGGTTCAAATCTAGTTTGGGACATTTACAATTGTGTAAGACAATTCAAGTGAAAACGTGGTTTAGGTGTGTAAGGAGCATGTTGTGCCTTTTTAAACAAAAGGATGTCTTTTTGTTTGGTTAAAAAAAAAAAGTAGACCCACATGTTAAATTTGAGACAGCGTATACCAGTAGACTGCATACCTGTAGACTGTAGATGGAAAACAAAAACCAGTAACTTTTAGTGTTTGGAAGGGTGCTTGAGTTTCAGGTTGCTATCTCTTTGAAAGGAAAAATAGTAAAATAAAAGTAAAACGTTAATCACAAAGTGATACCCTCGAAGATAATGGTAAAGTTAGCTGTCAGATTTCCTAGGGAGTCAGTTTTAATCATTCCTTCCTTCTTCACAAGAAAATTATGTTAAGTTCTTTATAGAAACTACGAGGTAGTGTTATACAGATTTGTTGTGTGACACAAAATCTTTTAATTATTTACTATTTATTAGATTACTCAAAACAGTTTGTAGATGTTGGAATAAACATTCTTTCAGTTGAATCTGGATAGTATTATTTTAGAGCTCTTAGTATTTGGGGGAAATAAACTTTTTTGGTTTTTTGTTTGTTTGTTTTGAGACAGGGTCTTGCCATGTAGTTCAGGGTGGCATTGAACTCACAGCAACCCTGCCTCAGGCTCCAAAATACTGGGATTACAGGCATGTTCCCCCACGCCTGGCTAGGAAACCTTTATTTTGGATGAATTTAACTTAACAGTTTTCACATCCTTGGCTGTTTAAATTTCCTGAAGAGGGTATATTTCTGCACAGATGTGTGCTCAAAATACCATAGTAAATGTTTAAATTTTAAAAAATTATAGCCGAGCGTGGTGGCGCATGCCTGTAATCCCAGCACTCAGGAGTCTAAGGTAGAATATTCATTGTCAAGTTCGAGACCAACCTGGGCTACAAAGCGAGCACAAGGCCAGCCTGAACTGCATAGCAAGACCCTGTCTCAAAAAGACCCCCCCCAAAAAAAATTTACAGTAAAAGGCATTGCTCCTGTTTACTGAAAACACTCTTCTTTTCTTTGAACACACTTATTTCCTTATTTTAGCCACCTTCTGAAACATTTCTAGGAGTCCTCTTTCTGGTCTTCAGGAGGTATGATCAAAAATACAATGAATGGTGCAGAATCCTATTCAATGAAGAGGCAGGCTCCTAAAAAACGTTACAGTGCTGCCTTAACCACCGTATTTACTGCATTCACTGTGTGACTTAATGGCTCTTCCTCTAAATCAAAATAACCATTAAGGTAAATATTTTGAATCATTCAGGGAAGAGAAGCAGCCACAACAGAGAGACTAAACAGCACAACTCAGATGCTTCTGAAAGAGGAATTCCAGAACTGCTTCAAAAAGTGACAAGAATGATGGGTTGAGTGTGTTCGAAGCAAGGGAGAGGATTTTGAGGTCATTCTTGGTAATGTGTCTCTTATTGTAATAATTTTTAAAAATTCAAACATCATTGTGTTTCCTGATCACATCTTGTGTGTATATGGTTCAGTAAGAGGAACTAAACTTCTTCTGTCCATTGGAGGGATGCATTTAAGGGGGCCCATTAGTTTTGCTTCACTAAGGCAAATGAGCTTTTAGTTGATTTGTTGGACAGACTAATTTTCATTTTTTAATAAGACTGCTCAGTCATTCTTTTAAAAAACATCAGAGGTCATACTGTGGTGCTAGTATCAATGTGCTGGTATCAGTGTATTAGGGCCCAGGAATATCTGGATGATCATAAAACATTCACACATCAAAGACTTTTATAGTTTAAAGGAATAAGCATGGAAACACTGGAAAGATAACACAGTTGTCTTCCTTTTTCAATTTGCAATGGTGAGGCTCATACAGAGCCTTCCACATTGCTAGGCACATCTACCCCTGAACTACACACCGAGCCAAGCTGTAATTCCTAAGGAGTACAGTACTCATTAAATTCACCTTCCATTTCTACGGTAAAACTGTGTTGCCTTGTGTTAACCAGTTTTCAGTCTAGACCAGTGGTGGCAAACCTATAGCACAGGTGCTGCAGCTCACTGTTTGTATTATTGAAAGCCCTAAAAAGTTTGCCATCATTGGTCTAGACAATCACTTGCATGAAGAAAGTTGAAAGGTAGGTTTGAGTGGAATAAGAATAGTTTTTTTCAAGAAAACCTCATTCATTTACGATTGAGTATACTTTATTTAAATCAGATTCCCAGATCCTTGTTTGTGCTTATTGTAAGTTTAAATTTCAGCATATAAAAAATTGTCTTGTGAATAATTGCTGTCTTTGAAGTTAAGTATGCAGAAAATTTTGCTTACAGGCTCCTTGGCTAGTTAATTAAAAGTTAGAGTTGGGATAGGTAATGTCAGTAGTAGAGTGCTTGTGTAGCATGTGTGAGATCCTGGGCTTAATCCCTTCCCCCCAAGAAAAAGTTAGAGCTATTTCAGTTTTCTTGCTGTATATGAATTCCTCTACTTTTAGTTAGCCTTACTCTTTTGGTACTAGGAATCAAACTCATGACCTCGTATTTGCTAGTTAGGCACTGTGCTATTGAGGTATATCCCTGGCCCAGCCTTACCTTTTTTGTTTTTTGTTTTTTGTTTTTTTAAAGACAGGGTCTCACTCTGTAGTTCAAGCTGAGAACAGCAGTGACCTTGAGCTCACTGTAGCCAACCCTGCCTCAAATATACGGCAATCCTCATGCCTCAGCCTCTCAAGTCCTGGGATTAGAGGTGTGCACCACCATGCCCACCTTATCATTTTATTCTTAACATTTGTTTCTGTATTCAAATTAGGCCACACAAGCTGGGAGTGGTGGCGCATGCCTTTAATCCCAGCACTCAGGAGACTGAGGTAGGAGGAGCCTTGTGAGTTCAAGGCCGGCTTGGGCTACAATGCAAGCACAAGGCCGGTTTAAGCGCCTGTCTGGCAGGCGTGAGGCTGTGAGTTCAATCCTTGGTGCCACAAAAAAAAAAAAAAAAAAAAAAAAAAAAAATTAGGCCACACACTATTCTTTTCTTCTTTTTTTAATGGAGAGAATCAGTCAGTCATTAACACCACATGTATTCTCTGATTTAGTCCACAACAACAATCAAACTTTCTCCAAATTACAAATAGAGATTTGAAGCAAAAAGAGGTGAAAAAACCAAGGCCCACATGTTGTTACATGGCTGTAATCCCAGCACTTGGGAGCCTGAGGAAGATTGCCATAAATTTGAACTGGGCTGGGCTAGAGTGAGCTCAAGGCCAGCCTGAACTAGAGTCAGTCAAAAAAATGTATGCATGCTTCAGGAAAAGAAAACCTTGTTCAAAGTGGTACCTTTTAGTTTCTAGACATTTATTAGTAGGACAAACTGCTGCTTAGGTAGAGTTAGTTGGTCATGGAGATTGCTGCACGTGCATTTTCAATTTCTTCCCTAAGGACTAGCATCGTAGTGAATTTTCTTTTTTTTTTTTTTTTTTTTTTTTTGGTGGCACCAAGGATCGAGCTCATAACCTGGTGCCTACCAAGCAGGTGCTTAAGCCACTGAGCCAAACTCCCAGCCCTGGTTTTTTGAGACAGGGTTGCACTGTGTAGCTCAGGCCAGCCTTGTGCTCCCGTTGTAGCCCAAGCCAGCCTTGAGCTCACAATGCTCCTCCTACCTCAACCTCCCAAGCGCTGGGACTAAAGGCATGGGCCACCATGCCTGGCTCAGTGAATTTTCTGTAGTATTCGACATCCACTGGGAACCCCCATACAAGAGTTAACACCATTTGTTTAAAAAAAAAAAAAATCAACTATATTTTGTTTCCTGAAGTGTGTGTACATGTTTTTGTAGACTTTATATAGCAAGACCCCTGTTTCAAACAAAAAGATGAAGACTTGCCCAGCTAGTATATGGCAGACCAACTACATCTGGAGTCTTCTAATTTAAAACTAACGTTTTAGTTTAAAATAATGCTTATTCTTGGAGATTTTGAGAAACTCTTTTATTCATTCATTCTTTCATTTATTGGGGTGGTGGTTAGAACAGGGTCTCACTGTGGAAAGCCCAGGCTGACCTCAAACTCACAGTGATCCTCCTACCTCTCAGCCTTTCAAATGCTAGGGTTACAGACACGTGTCATCAAGCCTGGCTTAGAAACTTTTTTTTTTTTTCTCGAGACAAGGTCTTGCTGTGTTCAGGTTGGGCTTCAGCTCACTACGTAGCCCAGGCTGATGTTGAACTGCTATTTTTCTGTCTCAGCCTTCTAAGTGCTATGATTATAGGGGATGAGATTACATGTGAGAATATGCACCACTAAGCCTGGTAGAAGCACTTCTAAACAGGATGAATTTGAGAATTTTTTTTTTCTTTTTTTTAAAGGCATGTCTTACAATATAGTCATTACTGCTAAATCTCTCATTTATGAAAATGATACAGTTTAACTGTCACAAGCCTGGTCTTACTTATATGAAACTATGCTATTTCAGTGCAGTTGAAACTGTTTGTTGAAATTTACCATTACTGAATAACTTGTTTGTAGTATGTTTGGTGTAGTGACTTGGAGCAAGTGCCATAAAAACCTCCTCAATCTTGTATAAATCTAATCCATTAGTTAACTGAATCTTATGGCCAGAATTTAATGTGTCAGATTGTATCAAGTAATAAATATGCTTCTGTTTTGTGTTCAGTAGCTTGTACTCTGGTAGAATTAAGGTCTTATCTTGGTCTTACTATAGCGTGCAGTTCTTATTTGGAACTGTTAGGATTCAAGTAAATTCAGTTTTTACTAGTTGTGGAATAGTGAGTTTTTAGGTTTGGATGCCAGCAGGTGCTTGTGACCACTGAGTACCTCAATATTATAAAGAAGATTAGGTACCTGAGAAAGGTTATACATTTTATTGTTTAGTACTTCCTGAAATTACTTTTCAGGAAATACTTCTCAAGGCACAATGATTAAAGTTTATTACTAGTAGCAAGATATTGGACAGTCTGCTAATTGGACTTTATTTTTTAATTTTTGTTTTTTTAGAGTAGGACAGTTTATTGGGGAAAAGGAATGGGGAACAGGAATAGCTCCTGAGAGGCAGGAGGGGTCCGAATGGGTTGCCCTAATTGGACTTAACTGTGATCTTTGTTGCTTCTTTTGTCTGTGCCATGTTAACACCTTCCATTATTCTTTGTGGATCAGCAGAATGCTGAAAAGGCTGTATGTACCCATAACATGTAGATAGAATTTGTGTTCTTGTCCCTTGGAAGCTAGTTTGGGTGGGTCATCCCAAGTTGTGCCATTCAGATGCACTTCACTGGGGACTTGATCTGGAGTGATATGGAAAGAAATGAAGACAATTTGAAATTCTTCCCATGGGCTGTTATTGTTGGTGACAGTGCTAACTGGGACAGTTTCCTAAGCAGGCTCTTCCTGTGTTGTGACCTTGGCAGTGGTTGTTTGGTTGGTTTTTTGTCTTTGAGGCAGGGTTTTGCTATGCAGTTTAGACTGGCTTTGAACTCACTTAGCCCAGACTGGCCTCAAATTTACAGTGATCCTCCTGCCTCACCTCCAGAGTGCTGGGATTACAGGCATGTGCCACCACTCCTGGCTAATACTTTCTGTTTAAGGTATTAACAGAGCAAATTTAGACCATCTTTCTCATAATCCATCCCTCAATTCTTTTGGTTTTCAGAGACAATCTCACTTTGTAGTGCAGGCTGGCCTTGAACTAACAGTGATCTTCCTGCCTCAGCCTCCCAAGTGCAAGAATTACAGGTGTGCACCACCACACCCAGCATAGCCCTAATTCCTAAAAGCAGTACTCATCCCTTTGAAATTTTAACTAGGGAAAGACTAGTAAACCTCCCACATGATTATTTCCTATGATAATTGTTTCATTACAAAAGTACTGTGGAATATTAGAATACATAAATATTAGAAAATAAACACTTGACATTCCTATCATCCAGAAATTACTAGTGTTAACAATTGCTGCATTTTTCCAAAGCATAGTCTAACTTAATATGTAGCTTTCTATTTTTATTTTATTAAAATTAGATCAGTTTGCTATTTTAATTACTGATACCCAGTTCCCATGTGAGTAAATGTTGATTTTTCTCAAGTATCTAAGGGCTATTCAATGTTCCTAGGTGATCCAAGTAGTATTCATCATAGCTGGCTATAAACCAGTATCTGATCCTGGGCCTTATTACATGTAAATTAAAAGCTTTTATGTCTCTTACTTATCTAGCATAATCTTACTGTTTTTATTTTTGTGAGACAGAATCTCACTGCGCAGTTCAGGCTGGCCTTGAGCTCACTTTGCAACCCAGGCTGGTCTGGAACTTGGCAACAATCCTCCTGCCTTACCTTCCCAAGTGCTGGGAGTGCAGGTATGTGTCACCACACCTGACAGTCCTTATTGGTTAGTCACACTGATTTTTTGGTAAAGTTTTGTTTTGTTTTATTTTATTTGGTTGGATTTTTTTTTGTTTTGTTTTGTTTTAGTTTTGAGGCAGTCTTGCTATATAGGGTGTGACAGGCCTTGATCTCACGGGTGATCCTCTTGCCTCAGCCTCCCGAGTACACCAACACACCTGGCATGAGACTGACTTTTCCATTGTGTTATCTTTTATTTTTTATTAGTACAAGTTTGTAGTACATAATGACCACATTCCTCATGGAGAATTGTACATAACACTTTTAATTTTTTTTTAATTCCTTTTCTTCCTCTTCATCTCCTATCCCTCCATCTCTTGATGCCTTCCCATTTGCAAAAGTTCTTCCTATTCCCTGTTATCTTTTATTTTTTATTTATATTTTGGGTTTTCTCGTATCAGAGACATGTGATATTTAAGCTGGTATGTCTGATTTATTTCACTTGACATGGTCTCAAGTATATCCATTTTCCTATGTGTGACTCAAGTTTAGCATTCTTTGTAGCAGAGTAGTACTCCATTGTGTATAAATACTACATTTTCTCTATCCATTCATCTGTTGATGGATATTTAGGCTGCTTCCAAGATTATGTGTGCTGCTGTAGACATGGAGATACATGTATCACTGTAATGTAATGTCTCTAACCCTTTGGGAAGATACCTAAAGGGGGGAATTGTTAGGTCAAATGAAATTTCTAGGTTTTTTTTTTTTTTCCAAGCTCCATACCGATTTATATAATGGTTGTACTCATTTACATTCCCACAAACAATACGTAAGGGTTGTCTTTTTTTTTTTCTTAGTCTGTAAGTACATGTTTGTAATATGTTACAGTTATCTTGGGGAGTGGGTACATCTGCATACTATAAATTGTTTTGTTTTGTTTTATTCCCTTTCTGCCCCCCTCCCTCTTCCTAGTTTCCTTATCCTAATTTTCATTCTTGTTGATATTACTAATCTTAGCTTATGTCTTGGCACATAATGTTTACATTCATTGAAGTTACTAGGTTTCTGTACATGGCATATCTTTATTCTACTTATTTCCCCTTCCCCTTTTATCTGTCCTTTTATTATTCTGTTTGTACTTTGCTTCACTCAAATAAGAGATGCCATACAGTATTTAAGCTTGTGTGTGTGGTTTATTTCACACAATATTATATTTTCCAGGTGCATCCATTTTCCTGTAAATATCTCAAATCTGTCCATCTTTTCATCCCCCCTCCGCCCGCCCCGTTTTTGTTTTCTGAGATGGGCTCTCAGTTCAAGCTGACTCAGACTCAGTATGTAGCTGTGGCTGGCCTTGAACTTACGGCATTCCTCATGCCCTAGCCTCCTGAGTGCCAGAATTACAGATGGGTATCACCATGCTGGCTTAAATTTGTCATTCTTTATAATGGATTAGTATTCCATTATATAGATACCATATAGATACATTTTCTTTATTCAGTCATCCGTTCATGGGTACATAGGGTGCTTTCAGGATTTAGCTATTATGAAATACACTGCTATAAACATTGGTATGCTTGTATCACCGTAGCATGGTGTTTTTAGCTCTGGAGAAGATACCTAAAAGGATGATAGCTGGGTTATTTTTTAATTGGGCCTCTTATTTGGGGAATATCTAATATTTTGAGTTCTTTATGTATTCTAGATATTAGTTTTCAGTCTGAGGAATAGCTGGCAAAAATTTTTTCCCATTTTAGTAGGTTTCTCTTTACTCTGTAGGTTGTTTGCTTTGTTGTGCGGAAAGTTTTTAATTTGACATCCCATTTGTGGATTTTTGGTACTAATTCTTGTGCAAGTGGGGTTCTATTCAGAAAGTCCTTGCCTATACCTGTGTGTTCAAGAATTTTACCTGTTTATCTTTCAGCAGATTGTTTCTGTGTTTACATTTAGTTTGTTACATGATGAGAGACGTGGGTCTAGATTCCAAGTTCTCCATGTGGATAAGTCAACACCATTTGTTAAAGAAACCGTCTTTCCTCCAGCATGTATTTTGGCCTCTTTGTCAAAGATCAGGTAGCTGAGTGTGCCTGGAGTTGTTTCTGCATCCTGTTTCACTGATCCACAAGTTTTTTTGCCAGTACGTTTCCATTACTGTTCTTTTGTTTTGTTTTGTTTTTTTAATCACTGTAGCTTTATAGTATAACTTGAAGGCCAGGATTGTAATCCCTCCTGCCTTGTTGCTGTTCCCCAGGATTGCTTTTGCTATTCTAGGACTCTTATGGTTCCATAAGAATTTTAGGGTTGTTTTCTCTAGTTGGTATTTTGATTGGAATTGCATTTAATCTGTATATCAGTTTTGGGGCTATGACCATTTTGACAGTAACATTGGTTCTGTCTGTGGAGGAACAGAGCATGTCTTTCCATTTTCTAATATCTTCTTTTTCCTTTATCAGACTATTGTAGTTTTTGTTGTAGAGGTTTTTCACTTCCTTGGTTAAGTTAATTTCTAAGTATTTAATTTTTTATTGACACTAATGTAAATGCATCGATTCCCTAATTTCTTTTTCTCTTTCTTTTTTTTCGAATCCATTTTATTTCAAAGAAAAAAAATTGTAAAGCGCGTCAATCGGGACACCAATGGAACATCCATTGCACGTTGTCATCTCCAAATCATTCACCCAGAGCCCAAGACATCTGCATTCAGTTGTCTGAACGATACTAGCACAACTCTGTCTTCAGTGAACTCAGAGAAATCAGTAGTGTAACTATCTTAACTATTTTTATGCACATACATATATTTGTTTCTTTTAGCTTCTCACACTAGTGAGACAATATGATGTTTACATATGTGTGTCTCATTTATATCACACGAGTATGGTCTCAAGTTGCATCCTTTTACCTATAAAAGTCTCCAGTTTGTCCTTCCTTATGGCTGTATAGTACTCCATTGTATAAAAATACCACATCTTTTTTATCCATTCCTCAGTCAGTGGGCATTTAGGTTGTTACCACGGTCCAGCTATTACAAATTGTGCTGCTATAAACATGGGTATACATATATTGCTGTTGTACGTTGCTTTTAATTCTTTTGGGAAGATGCCTAGATGGGGAAAAACTGGACTGAATGGGACCTGTAGTCCTAGTTTTTTGAGGAATCTCCATACTGATTTCCACCTTGGCCGCACCAGTCACACCAACAGTGCAAAAGGGTTCCTTTTCCCCCATGGTCCCTCCAGCATTTGTTATTGGTTGATCTCTTGATAAAAGCCATTTTTTCCTGGTTGAGGTAGAATTTCACTGTTGTTTTGATTTGCATGTCTCGAATGACCAGTGATGTTGAACATTTTTTCATATATTTATTTGTTGTTTGTATTTCTTCATCTGTGAAGTGTGTACTCAGATGCCCGTTTTTGAATTTGATTCCTTAATTTCTTTCTTGGTAAGTTTATTATTGGTGTATGGGAATGGTATTGATTTTTGTGTGATTTTATATCCTATACTACTGAATTTGGTTATTAATTCTAGCAGTCTTTTGGTGGAATATTTTGGATCTTCTAAGTAGAGGATCATGTCATCTGCAAATAATGATAATTTGACTTGTTTTCTGTATCTCTTACTTGTCTTGCCTGATGGCTCTGGCTGTTTTGATAACTATATTGAATAGGAATGATAGTGGACATTCTTGTTCCTGATTTTAGAAGAAAAGCTTTCAACTGTTCCCCATTTAATAATTTTTTTGTGGTACTGGGGATTGAATTTAGGGCTTTGTGCATGCTAGGCAAGCATCGTACCACTGAGCTACATCCCAGCACCCCATTTAATAATTTTAGCCATTGGTTTATCATAAATGGCCTTCATCAGCTTGAGATAAGTCCTTCTATACCTGTTGTCTTTAGGTTTCCTTTTTTTTTTTTTAATCATGAATGAAAGTTGGATTTTTTTTTTTTTTTCCGAGTAGTGTTTGTGTGTGTGCCACATGAACTATACCCCCAGTCCTGGAAGTTGGATTTTGTGAAAGGTTTTTTCTGCATCTATTCAGATAATCATGTGATTTTATACTTTCCGTTTTTGGACTGGGAATTGAATTCAGGTCTTTGTGCTTGCCAGGCAGGTACTTGTGCTGCTGAGCTATATCCCCAGCCCAATTTTTAGACTTTTTATGCAGTGGTTTAATTTATTGATTTATGTGTGTTGAACCACCCGTTGGGATGAATTTTGCCTGGTCATGATGTATGATCTTTTTGATGATTTGTTGGATTCTGTTTGCCAGTATCTTGCTAAAGAGGTTGGCTTGTAGTACTCTTTTTGGTTGGGCCCTTTTCCAGTTTTGGAATCTGGATAATGCTAGGAATGACTTTGGGAGTATTGCTTTCCTTTCAGTTTCACTGAAGAGTTTGAGGAGCTATTGGATGTATATCTTCCCTAAAGTTCTTGTAGAATTTAGGCATGATTTGGACTTTTTTGGTAGTTTTTTTAATCACTTCTTCAGTTTCATTCCATTATTGGATTGTTCCAATATAGGGTTTTCATATCGTCTTGGTTCAGTTTTGGTTCTTTGTGTCCCATAGGTTGTGGTGTGTTGTACTGCCGTTACCACGTGATTCTAGAACTAGTGACACTGACTTTAAAATTGGGCCAGTTGTCTTGAGTTTTGTGTGGATGTGTCTTTGGAGTATCATGTAGATGGTTGATGCTGCTGCTGCTGCTGCTGCTGTCCCTTCCCTTCTCCTTTTCATCTTCCTCCTCTTCTTCCTCAAAATTGTTCATCTTTAACTTTTCTCTCAATTCAAGTTTATGGTTAAAAACTTAATGGAGTTACATCTGAACATTTTTAGCCAAAATACAGCATTCCTTATTTTGCTTATAATAAAACTTGGTTGATCTGTCCTTGGCCAGTGTAGGTCTCTCTTAGTGATAATACAAATTAAAACAGTATGAGTTCACATGCAAAACCTTTAGTTGAAAGAAAAGAGAAGAAAGCAAGCACTCTTGAGTGGTACCTGGAGGGGTAGGGGACACACTTTAATGAAGCGATTTAGGTTTGATCAGTCATAAACGAATGAAAACCAGTTTTATGGTGTCCTGTGATGGTTTGAAGTGTGGTCTGTCATCTCAATCCTGGTTTTGTAGCTCCAGAGGAATCCTCATTACCTGAGGCAGTCTCGGTCATGTGAGGCTGTATTGGCATCCAAAGTGGCCATAGATTTAAGGTAGTAGAGACTTCTGGGAGTAGGTGTTCACAGTCTTGAAAAGCAATTTGATGATAGGCTAGATAAATTGAGGACTGATAAACCTGTTTCGCCAGCTTTTAGACAGACATTTATTAAATGGTAAGCTATGTGTATATGCAGAGCTGAGAAGGATTGACCCAGTTCTACAAAATAAAGGTGTAAGAAATGATCTCAGTTGTCCAGATCAAGAAAAAAAAGAAATTGGGACTCCAGAGGTGGTGAAAGTGAGGTTTATTTCATCCATATACCCTTGTTAAGAGTGGTGCCCATACACAGAGATAGACACACTTCAGTTGATTTTTTTTTTTTTTTTTTTTTTTGAAATAGGGCCTCACAGCCGGGTGTGGTGGTACATACCTTTAATCTCAGCGCTGGGGAGGCTGAAGCAGGAGGATGTTGTGAGTCGAGACCACCCTGGGCTACAGTGTGAGTTCAAGGCCAGCCTGAATTGCATAGTGAGACCCTGTCTCAAAAAATAGGACTGGGGATTTAGCTCAGTGGCTTAAGCGCCTGCATGGCAGGCGTTAGGTTGTGAGTTCCATCCCTGGTAGACAGAGAGAAGAGAGAGAGAGAAATAGGGCCTCACTATGGACTGCAGGCTGGCATTGAATTGGTGATCCTTCTGCCTCAATGCTGGCCTTACAGGCATGCTACCACCATGTCTGGCTCACACTCCAGTTGGGAAACTGTGGTTTTCCTAAATTGCAGAAGTCCTTCCCCACTTCTCCCATGGACTGGAACTGGGGGTTCACAGTCTGTGTCATCCCATACCTGTTGGCCCCCCCCATCTTTTTTTTTTTAATACCCTCTTTCCTCTGGGTGGTTGGGTTGGTTGATTTTTGTAGTTATTTTTAGCTTTTTGACTTCCCAAAATTTGAGAACACTTTTTTAGCAGTTACCTCTACCCAGAACCTTATCTCTGGTGTCTTTGTATAGCTTGCATATCCTTGTGTGCTAGTTGACCAAGCTAACCCTCTGAGTCTACCAGTAAGGGCTTATTAGAGTGGTTAATGAAATATGAACCAATTAAAATCTTTTTTTGTCTTTTTAAGACGAAGTTTCACTGTGTATCCCAAGCTGGCCCCAAATTCACAGTGACCCTCCTGCCTCAGCCTCCCAAGCAGTGGGATTACAGGGGTGTGCCACCTGCCCAGCCCCAATTTAAAAAAAAAAAAAATATATATATATATATATATATATTTTTTTTTTTTTTTTTTTGCGGCACCGGGGATTGAACTCACAGCCTTGCGCCTGCCAGGGCAGGCACTTAAGCCACTGAGCCAAACTCCCGGCCCTGGTTTTTTGAGGCAGGGTCGCACTATGTAGCTCAGGTGAGCCTTGCGCCGCGTTGTAGCCCAAGCCGCGTTGTAGCCCAAGCTGGCCTCGAACTCACAACGCTCCGCCTACCTCAGCCTCCCGAGTGCTGGGATTAAAGGCGTGCGCCACCACACCCGGCTCAATTAAAAATATTTTTATCTCTTAAAGAAGGTGAAGCTTTGTTCTACTTTAAGTTACCTATTGACCATTTGTAGGCCCAAGTAAAAAATCACTTTTTTTCCCCCCTTCTTAAGCAAAACCCCTTTTAAAAATTTTCCTTTTTTTTAGATTTTTTTTTTCCTGTTAAATATCTGTCTGTCCACAGGGTGTGGTGACACAAACCTGTAATCCCAGAACTCAGGAAAGTGAGGCAGTAGTATTCATGAATTTGAGGCCAGCATTGGCTACATAGTGAATTCAAAGCTAGCCCAAACTGCATAGCAAGACCCTCCTGTGTACATTAGGTGAAAACATAAATCATTTTTTTAATGAGGAACAGATAAAGGCACAGGAGTGAGTTTGTCCTTTTGTCTCTTATGATGGTCTCAGACTACATCATGACAATGTCACATCTACTTTGATAGTGTTAAAATGATAATAATCTGGTTCACATATGAAACAATCATTTCCCTCCTTTCAACAAAAAGTAATTTGTATGGTGTTACAGGGACACTAAAATAAGTTCCCCATCCCTTATCAGTGTAATAGAGGGGTAGCTTTATTGAGTTATAATTTATATGACACAGAATACACCCATCTGAAGTGTACAATTTAATGGTTTCTGGTATATTTAGAGTTCTGCCATGATCATCACTAATTTTAGAACATTTTCATCACCCTCTGAAAAAAACCCCATAGTGATTAGCAGTCACTTCTGAATTTTCTCCATCCATAGATAATCAACTGCTAATCTACTTTCTGTCTCTGGATTTACTTACTAAACATTTCACATACTTAGAATCATGTACCATGTGGCCTTTGGTTTGACTTCTTACATACAGCATAATAATTTTCAAAGGTTGTCCAAGTTGTAATGTGTATCAGTACTTGTAGCTGTGTGTGGTTAGGATTGTTTGATTGTATGATTTGAATGGCCCACAGAATTCATGCTTTAGAAACTTAATCCATAAAGCAGCAGTGTTGAGAGATGGGGCCTTTAAGAGGTGAGTAGGTTGGAAGGGCTTGTGCTCGTGAGTATACTATTGAGCTCTGACCTGTAGAATAGAGTATTTTGTTTCTTTTCATTGGTGGGTTTTTTTTGTTTGTTTGTTTTGTTTTTTGGTTTTTTTTGTTGTTGTTTTTGTTTTTGTTTTGTTTTTTTGTTTTTGAGATAGGGTCTTGCTCTGTAGTTCCAGCTGTCCTTGAGCTCACTTTGTAGCCCAGGCTGGTATCAAACTCAGAAGGATCTTCCTGCCTTGGCTTCCCGAGTGCTGGGATTACAGGTGTGCACCACCACACCTGGCTTGATTTACTTATTTTGGGAGTGCCTTCTTGATAGAAGGATGAGTTCAAGGTACCTTTCCTGTCTTCCTTCCATGGTCTCCTACCCTTACACCATGAAATGATGCATCCAGAAAGTCCTCCCTAGATTTGGGCCCTTCATCTCTGAATTTTCTACACTCTAGAACTTGAGAACTTAATCTTTAGTCTTTATAAATTGTCCAGTCTTGAGTATTTTGTTATAGTGAAACAGAATGGACTGTGGTGGTAAGTTAAAGGTTTTACCACTTCA
>RJWM01015808.1:0-46931 GCA_004363535.1 Dasyprocta punctata | reverse complement strand
GAACAAATAAGATCCAGCAGACAGCAGGGGAAGAGAATAAGAATTCACCGAGAAGCAAGCCCCTCCTATGAACCAGCGCGATGTGCAGGCCACTGCCAATGCGGGGACAGCCAGACCCCAGCATTTCTTCATGAGTCAGCACTTCTTTTCCTTTTGTAGTCCTTGGGTGTCCCAGGGGAAGTTCCTCAGCTTCTGTGGGCCTCACTTTGCTCACTGTGAGATAGGCATTATCAGGTGGATGTGAGAACTGAGATTCTGCAGGCATCCATTCACCCAGTAAGTGCACAGCAGCTTCTCTGGGCCTGGTCTGTGGTCCCAAGACTAGGGCAGTGACTGGTACCTGGTCATGATTCCAGGTGCCGTTTTCTTTCTTTCTGCCATGTTTCCTGCCACGTGTCTTACCACACTACCCTGGAACATGTGTTCATTTGTCACCAGTATGAGACCCAGCTCCTTCTCCCCTGGAACTGACTCAATTCTCACCATGTCTGTTTCCTCAGTATCTTTCATTTTTATTTTGGGTGCAGTGCAATACCCTTCTGCTTCAGGTTCTATGACACAGTATTTGGAAGCATGGCACCTCTGCAGGACACTGCCCAGATATCCACGTCATCAGTGTCTCAGGACCAGGATGGGGCTCCATATGGCACACTGGGTGGTGTCCTGGCCTCTGCTGTGCCCAGAACCAGCCCTGCTCAGACCCGTCGTTCAGACTGCCATCAGGGAGTTACAGGATCAATTTCACTCCCCCTAGTTCCTGGCATCTGACCATCTGATGGCTGTGACGTCCCTGCTGAGTATCTCTTAGTTGTGTCACCTCCCATTCTAGGTCTGGGTGGAATTTAAATTTTATCTGGTGATGACCCTACTTTCCAGAAGGTTGTTTCTGCACACAAATGGCAGAATTATGCATGCTCATTTCCAAAGAACAACTTGCAAAAGTATTTCAATCATTTTCTGAAATGAATCATATATTACATACAGTAATATGATACTTCTACCATTTTTAAATTATACAGTTGATGATACTGAATATATTCACACTAATTTGAAGTCATCACCACTATTTTCCAATTTTCTTTTTAGTATTATATTCTTTCGTTTTTATTTCCCAGTACAGAACCTCAAAGAACGTAAAGCAGAGACACAAACATATTTCTGTTTCCAGAAGCACTATTCACTTGAAACAAAAAAGTGCAATGGATCTCCTGATGCTGGCCTTGAAGTTGAAATTCTCTTACCTCAACTTCCCAGGGAGTGAGACTAACAAGTCTTCAGCACCATGCCAGACTTTTTCCAAGTGGTTTTAATGATACCAAGCCCAAACTGTGAACCACTTAAACTGCAATTTTCATTTCCAATTCCTGTACATCCCCAGGACCCTCCAATCTACCTTCTCTTTCAGTGACTTTTCCTCTTCTAGATTGTTCATTCAATGGAACCCATGATGCCTGTCTGCTGTGTGGATTCATTTCTCTGAGCAGTTGCCCACAGTGTGGCCCCATTTCTGCATGCTGAAACTTTCTTCCTTCACATCACAGCTACATTCTAGGGCACTGCCATTCCACATCTGGATTTTGCATTCAGATTTCGAGGGGCATATTAATGTGCCAACTTTTTTGTTTCAAGTGAACAACACTGCTGGAAACATACAAGTATATTGTGTCTCTACTTTCCATTCTTTGGGGTTCTGTACTGACAGTGCCATTGCTGGTCCATATGGAACTATGTGGTTGACTCTTGAGGAACAGTTGGAGTGTCTTCCATGTCAGCAGCAACATTTCACAACCTTATCTGAACACAAGCTTTTAAGGTTTAAGGTTCATATTTGTGAAAAAAATACATACTAACTACAAGTACAGCAAAAGAAAAAACATACTTATAACTTCACTGCCTAAAAATAATTTCAATCTTTCTTCATCATTTCCATTTTTAACACCCTTTTTCCCGGGTCTAGTGAATATAAAACATATTGCAATTTTGTGGCAAAACTTTTTTACTTAATGTTTTTTAATATTGCCATTTTCAGGTGTCTACTTCCTGGCTTTTTGTTCTATCTCCTTTACTTTTCTATGATTGATTTATGTATTTTTACTTTTCTTATATGAGAAATTATGTATTTAATTTTCTGAGTCTGACAAATTTTATTTGCTGCTAGCTCCATACGTTTTCCTGAAAATGATTTTTTTTCTTTTTTGCTTAGTGATATTCCACGTGTATATACATCACATTTTCTTTAACCACGCGTCCACTGATGAGTATCCAGGCTGTCTGCATAGCTTCGCTATCATGAATGGTGCTACTATAAACATGGATGTGAACACATCATGCAGCTATAGTATGCAGTTCTTAGTTTCTGAAAGACTGCCCAAGAGTAGTTATACCTAGGTAAAACTGTGATTCCATGTTTAGTTTTATGTGAAATCTCCATACTGATTTTTATAATAGTTGTGCCAAGTTTCACCCTCCACAAAAACGTAGAAGGCTCTTTTCCCCTGTATCCTCACCACATTCACTGCATTTTCATGATAAATGTAATCATTATGTATTGCAAACATACTAAAATGCAGATAAAGAACAATGACCCATGTTCAGGTGAGGTTTGTTGCTCCATGTTATTATATACTCCAAGCAGTCAAATTCTTTCTTCCAATATACTGTGATTTGTTGCATACATGGTGCCAGTTATCAGAAACACCTCCAGTGAGTCCCCCAATCTCCTGCCTGGACTTATAGCACATGGCAAGAAACTAAAAGAGCAAGAGAAGAATTGCAAGAAAATAGGGCTATGGAATGTTCGCTGTTCTCTGGGAACAAAGACCAAGAATCTCTAGCTCACCATTTTATTAGCTGATGCAGAGAGGGCTACAGTGCCTTTCCCGGAACAGTAGTGGTTGAATGGGCAAGTTTAACATTATAAAGAAAACAAGCTAAGATTCATCCCCCCATGCCTGGGTACTAGTTTTCCCTGTACTGTCTTCAGGAGACTTCATCCTGCTCTGTGAGCCTCACAGTCTCACTGACAGGCAGCAGCAGGATTTCCTCACTCCAAAACCAGCCCACAAGACAGGGCAAGGAGGGCTTCGGACAGATTCTGTCAATTTATAATTTATGGTCCCCACAAATTGAAGACATGGAGCTGTCAACCCTGAAGCCAGGGCAAGGAGGGAAGATAGCAGGTGTTGGTTCCCGGGCAGACTGTGTGGGGAATGACAGAGAATGGATGCACTGCTTAGGAATTGGTCCTGGGCAGAATATGGAGGGTCTGGGAGAGCAGGAAGAGTTCATACATCAAGTAGGAGCGGGAAGTAGTCCACAGTCTGGAGAGACCATGAAGGGTAGAAAGGTCACACTCAACCTGCAGGAAGAAGAGGGAGGAGGCCCCTGGGGACCCAGCATGGCAGGGGCAGGCAGACAGGCCCGGTCTTCAAGTAGGAGACATCACATCTCAAACGGGAAAAAGACAAGCCCAGCCCTCACGCAGAAGGAGAGATGGCTCTAGGATCCAGGGTGTGCAGGGAGCTGAGAGGCCCTGAAAAGCCCCGACTTTCCAAAGAGTAGGGAGAGGAAGTTCCAGGACCCGGGGTGTCCAGGGAAGGAACAAGAAAAGCACAGGCCCTGGGCAGAAGGGGGAAGGAGACTCAGAGACCCAGAGAAGGGGACAGGCCCTGCAGGAGGAGGAGAAGATGGCCTTGGACCCTGGCCTCAGGAGTGAGGACGGATCCTCCAAGTGAGCTGCGCGGACCCCAGGGCTCTGGGAGGGGAAGCCCCGCCCCGGGGGAGGGGCATCCCCGCCCCGCCCCGCCCCGCCCCGCCCTGCCCCGCCCTCTGAGCTGGGCGGGCGGGGGAGGCGTGAGGATGGGAGGCTCCGGCAAGCTCTGTGGTTCTTACCTGCTCGGAGCGCTTCCATAGCTGAACCCAGGGCACCACTGACAGTCTACAACACTGCCTAGCACAAACTGAGGGCCCAAACGCAGAGTTCTCGCGAGAGCTAGCCCTTCCTCCCACACCTCTCGCCACGCCGAAGTCTCGCGACATCTGGCTCAGTCCGCTGAAAGCACTCGACTGCCCTCTAGAGGTCGCAGAGTGGATACATCAACCCAAAGGAAGCCAGCATTTTGAGCAAGAACTGTGCAGAGAACTGTAATTTTCTTACACCAAATGTTCCGTCACGTTAAGTATTATTTAACAGCCAGATACAAAGCTACATGTTAGGCGACACGAAAGGCCGTGCACTGTGTGATTCCACCGAGGTGCAGTACCCGCAATAGTCAGACACGTTCACAAATGCACAACTGACACAGACTAATTATACCTTCTTATTGGATGCAGCGGGCACTTTGTACACAGTGAGTGACAATCACGTCAGAATAATAGGCACCTCTGTCACCCCAGACAGCATTTCTTTGTGGTGGGAACTTGGAAAATCCTGTTTTTTCTGTATTTGGAATTACACAATTAAGAATTTTCCAACAAAGTCATTGTACTATTCTAGAGAACACTATAAATTATTCCTCCTATCAAACTACATATCGTTACCCCTTAATTGAGCAGTGAAATGAGACAGAAAGAAGGTTACCAGGGACTGGAGAGAGGAGGGAGAGGGGAGCGACTGTCATGGGTGCAGGGATTCAGTGTGGGGGATGGAGGGTCTGCAGGTAGACAGAGGTGGCGGCTGCACCGCCATGCGCCTGGACTTAACCAAACACTTACGAAATGGAAAACAATGCGTGTTATGTGAAATAAATCTTACTACAAATTATTTTAAAGGTTGAATAAGTAACGAGATCCCACAAGCTAAAGCATGTCCCTTGACTCTAAATTATATGCTTGTGTGCACCACCACACAATTCTTCACACCCCACTTCCACCATGCTGAGCTTCCCAGAGCAGCACTATCACGCTGGAAATTTTTGTGTGTCTCTTGGTGATCATTCTTAGGTCTCTGTTTTGAGACAGGACCTCCTATTCATACCAGTACTTTGTCTACAATTCCCACCAAAAACAGAACCATGCTAGAGTTTCATGGATCCCTCCAAAGAGTCACCCGAACAAAAAGACCAGGATACCTCATAAGAAAGAAACAGGAGACCTAGATTCAGATGCTGACACTCAGGGAACAGTCATAGCCTGTGTCTGGATTGGATGTGTGGAGAAAGAGAAAGAGAAGTTCATGTCCTGCAAAGCCCCAGCAGGAGTCACGCATAATCACCTCCTCAGGCAGAGGGAGCCAGGGCTGACAAATGCCCTTAATTCTGCTGTGTCCCATTTCCTCTTCAATCCAGATGCAGACTCTGCCGTGATCATGTCTGAAACTAAAAGTGACCAACCAAGGAATGTTCTTATTATGCACAATTGATGTGGGATATAATAAATAAAAATAGAGACACACAAAGAAAATCATAATTTTAATACGAAGTTTCAGGACAGAAAATTTACTCAAGGTTACAATTCATTTTTCACCTTCAGGAAACTACACCCCCCAAAAAAAATTCCTTGCATATTCAGTAAGGCTGAGAAGCTGTACTTTGCAGCTGTAAATATTCTCCGTCCCACAAACTTCCATCCTCAACCAGCAGCACTTGTAAATGGACAGTATAACTGTAACCTTAAAACACAAGTGAATGGTTTGCATTCTCACCTAGCCACCAACCAGGTATGTACATCCGAAATCACCCATCTTGAGGACAACCCCAAGACCACATAAATACACCCAGAGTCACACCATAATGCTTCTGAGTGTGCACAGCCCCTATTCTACCTAGTAAATGTCGCCATGACTCTCACTGATATACCTTGAAGATTCTTTTTCTGTGACAGAAGTGAGAAAGGTTACAGCACTCTCCATGACTAGAGTGATTTAAGGAGCTCATCGCTGCATGATGGGATCCCCTTGGTCCCTGTTCAATGACAAGGTAATAGCAAAAAACAGCCTGTCTGCCTGCACTGCTCAAGAGATCAGATGCTCTTCAAGCAGAAGGTCAGGGAGAGGGAATAAAGATATGGGTAGCCACTGAAAGCCCCAGGATAGCAGGGCCCTCACCACAGTATTTACAGCTGGACTCCAGGCCCAGCAACCTGCTCAGCCCTGACACTATCAGCACAGGTTGGAAGGAGTCCATGGTCCTCGGCACAGACATGATAATGGAGACACAGATTGTCACTTCTAGAAGTCACCCGTGTGGTGTTCTGAGCACAGCAAGGGACACTGGGAACCTTGCCCAGAAGACAGGCACCCTGCAGCCAGAACCCTAGCTTGGATTCCCTGTTGGGCGACCTGTGGTGCTGTAGGGACTTCCTCATGCTGTCCTTCCCTGTCCTACACCGACTTAGGTAAATGCAGAGAAACTGGGACAGAGCACACAAGACATTCCCTGAAGGAAAGGAAAAAATGATGAATATGAGCACCACAACTGAAGAAAGATGTGGTTGCATCCGAAAAACCCACTTACATTTCCTTCTCCATCACATCAAAAGACACAGGAAGGACAACACTGATATGTGAGAAATGCAGAGGTGGTCTTGGTCCACAGGGAAGGGAAGCATGATCACCAATTACAGTGCAGGAAACTGTCTAAATTTCACTTACATTTATTTCTGTCTCATTTAAATACTTGCATGCTTTGTGTCACGGGTGACACATTGTGTCAGCTTGAGAAGTTTAGAAGTTTAACTAAGAGACTCACCAGGGAACCAGGGTTTTTACTTTGTAAATATTCTCATCCTGTGCAAGAGGAGGGCAAAGAGATTTTGTGAGTGTTACATCTGCCCTAGAGGAGGGGAGGTGACCTGCTTACATTATGAGGGAGGAAAAGAGGCTTGTTTTCTCCCTTTTTGCTCTGGCTGCTGCCTTGAAGTGTTGTTCCAGTCTATGCTACCCTGCCTTGGAACCAGCTGATTATGGACTAAAACCTCCAAAAACTGTAAGATAAATAAACCGTTCCTTCCTTCATTTTGGGTGTCAGGTATTTTGTTGCAGTAAGCAGAGAAAAGTAAAAGTAACCAAGACACTTTGTAACCCCTCTCCAATCACAGCAAGTATAATTGACAAATTGAAAGAAAATAATGAAGGATTTGCTTTAGAAAGAAATTTACTGTCAGGTAGGGTCAAACAATCACAGACTACTAGAAGCCCCAGAACAATGAAACCTGCCCTGGTAGCACTGCAGCAACTGAAGGATGTGGAATATCCACTTGCAAACCTCACAGGCCTTTATGGGGTCCTTGTGTTCCACAACAGAGCATGTCCTTGCAAAAGGTGGAAAAACACTTGCCTTTGTCATAATTCACAGGTATAGAAGTTCAGTCATGGAGGCAAGACCAAAGTCTATCACAAGGACACTAGCGATACCACTCTATTGTCCAGACCAGCTCGGCCCAGGATGCAGCCCACACTCCAGCTGCTGCTCACATGCTTCCCTGGCAGCCCTGAGCAAGGTCTCCTGGACCTATCTGTCCCGCACAGTAATGTAAGCATTTCCTCACACAAACCCTCTGCTCCTCGCTGCATGCAAAGAAGGCAGAGGACATTCTAATAGGTGCCATGAAGCTCTGCCCATGCTGGAACTGGAACGCCTTATCCAGGCCAGCCCTTGTCACCCTCCTTGTTCAGGAAGTGGCCAGCACTGCTCCTGTTGGAAAGTTAGAAGAGAGGCATCACTCATCTGCCATGGCCACCAGTCATTAGCAGTGTTAACTCCACCAAGAGAGCAAGGAGTCCCCAGAAGATGATCAAACTGGGGTGAATTTTCCGGGAATGTCCACACTACACTGGTTGTCACACAGCGTAGGGCTCTTTGATCCCTTGAAGCTTATTCCATGCTCGTGGATCTGCACTGCCCAAAGTGGACAGGAGGGCTCCTTGGGACAATGTGTTCTTCCAAATGGTGACTCCGGACTTCCGTTGTAACAAAAGACGACATTTTGATTCTCTTCCCCAGGAGGCCTAAGCACTGTGGCTCCTCTCGGCTCAGTTAGGGCCCACTGGACACTGTCGCATGCAGCCCTCAGTGATGCAGTGAGGGAAGAGCTGGGACATCCAGTCCTAGGGCTGAGGGCAGTGGAGAGTACCCAGGGGCCCAGGCGGAGGAGACCCTGTGGGAACACTGTCCTGAGAGTGGAAGCAAACCTGGCATCGGGCCTTGGGCTGTAAGGTCCTGGTTTAATTCAGGGTAAGTAGTGACTAAGTGACACTACAAAATATTCTGGGACTTTATCACATAGAATGCTGAATATTAGATGAATAACTCAGAGAGAAAATGGAGTTTAAGGTTTCATATTCACTGACAAAAGGAAGATAATATATAAAATAAACAGAAAAAGGTTAAGATAAAATATTAATGGTTTTTCCTTTCAGGCCATGGAACTAAAGGTAATTTTTTTTCCTTTTGCTTGCAATTTCCATTACTTCTATGATTTGTGTTTTTCTTTACAAATATAAGAGAATATCATTTTAACTTTCAATCTCTAAATGTGTTGGGCAGGTAGGAATGTGAAATCATTCAGCAACAGTGAAAAACATGATAGTTCCTAGAGTATTAAAGTAAAATGTGTGGAGAGTACCAGGCAAAAGTTAGAAGAGAGAAAGAAAGTCACCGTACACTACTTAAGAGAATAAACCAACAAGAAGCGATAACACTGATAAGTATATATGCAAACGACACTGGAAAACACCTGTACTCACAAAACAAAAATTGCTGCAATTAAAAGATCAAATAACCATAATGCAACCAACTAAAAAAATCAACAAAGAACTATCATAGCTGAGCTACAACTTTGAACATGTGGATTTAAGAGATATTTCAGACTATATCACCCCTCTACAGCAGAAAACACATTCTCCTCAGCAGCACATGTTGCTTTTTAAAAAATAGGTCAGATACTAGTCCACAAAGCCTGCTTAAGTACATATAAAGCTACTGAAATTATCCCATGCATGCTATTAGACCACTGTGCAGTGACTACATAAATCATCATCAAAAGAAATTTTGAAGGAGGAAAAACTCCTGGAACATTAAAGACATATTCCTAAACAACCAATGGATCACAAAAGAAAACAAATTAGAAATTTAAATATTTCTGAAAGTGAATGACAAAACTATACCCCTCTTCCTAACTCTGGAACATTATAAAAGCAGCTATATAAGGAAAGTATATTGCAATCAATTTTCTCTTTAGGAAAACAGAGCAATTTCAAAGAAATAGCCTTATGAGAAACTTTAAGATACTTTCAAATCAACAACAAACTAGTCTCAAAGCAAAATTATGGAGGGAAATTATAAGATGAGAGTGAAAAGCAATGAAAATTGACACTAAAAAACAGAACAAAATAACAAACCAAATAACTGGTTATTTGAAACAATAAATAAAATAGATAAACCTAAGAAGTGTCTATACATCAACAGAATTAATTAGCAGAGTGAAGAGATAACATACAGAATTTAAAAAGATCTGGACAATTACTCCTCGAACAGAAGGCTTATAACTAGAATATATAAGGACATTCCAGAAAATTAAACCACCTAAAATTAAAGATTCTTTGTTATTGGTGTATGTAAATACGAACAAATGGTCAAGAGAAACAAACGGAGAAAGAAGTACAAATAGTTAACAAATATATGCAAAAGTGTTCGACATCTCTGGCCACTAGATAAATGTTTATTAAACAATTCTAAGACTCCATCTTACTCCACAAAGAATAAAATCAATAATAAGAACAATCAAATAGTAACAAGTGCTGCTAAGTTTCTGGCGAAAATGCCACCTTCCTGCATTATTGATGGGAATGTAAACTTGTACAACCTTTATGGAAATCAGTATGCAGATCTCTCAAGGAATGTAAATTAGAAATTCCATATCCCTCTTCTGTACATCTTCTCCAAAGAGCTTAAGATATCATATTACAGCAACACATGTATACCAAAGTTTCTAACACCAAAACTTCTAATAACTAAATCAAGAAAGCAGCCTATATACTCATCAACAAACAAATGGATAAGGAAAACGTGGTATCTATATATCGTGGAATACTACTGGACTATAACAAATGACAAATTTGAGACATTTGTAGGAAAACGGACACACCCAGAAAATAAAATATTGAGTGAAATAAACCAGACACCGAAGATTAAATATGAAATGGTATCTCACGTTTGAGTGAGGCAAAGTACAAAGTGAATTATAAAGAATGGATAGAAGAAGACAAGGAGAAGGATCTATTGCAATAAGAAAAGGCTCCAAGAGAACAAAGGTGAGAGGTGAAGAAGAGGGAAGAGGAAATAAGTAGAATAAAGACATGCTATGTACAGGAACCTGATATCCTCAGTGAATGTAAACCATTAAATGCCATAACATGAGCTAGCTTTAGTAATATCCACAAGAATGGAAGTCAGATAGGACAATTAGAGGAGGAGTGAGGGTGGGAAGTCAAGGGAAAGAGGATTTAAAAAAAAAAGAAACTACAGTGTGTACATGTATCCAGTCCACAAAATGATTGCAAGCTTCCATGGCCCACAAACACAAATGAATACAATAAAAATTTTTTTAAAAACAACTTTAACCATTATGCAAACACACCACATGAAAATAATTGTTGGAAAACTTGCCCCAGAACACAGTTGCAAAATTCTCAATTAAATACTCATAAGCAGAATCCATAAATGTATTGAACGTTGTATGCACCCATCCAACACCTGTATCTTATTCATTCTCACTGTACACTCACCCCAGGTGTGATGGCCCCTCCTAGACACAGGGGTGATATTAGATGTCCATGCTGGGAGCTCTTGTGCTCTGTCTACTGCAAACTGCTGTTCTCACCATGCACTGAACTGCAGGCATAAGCAAAGACTGCCTTGCTTTCCCCGGACAAGGACAAGATAGAAAATGAGGACAATTTCTCTTATCCTGCTCAGAGATCCTTTCATTAATCTGGGGTCCCATTGCCTATAGCCTTTCCTCAAGTTCCCATTTAGATGGCGTGATAGACAAGGCATACAGTTTGTAGTTACACGGTCTCATCAATGCCTCACACTAGTCATCCCCTTTTGGACTCTCTTTCCCTCTGCTCTGGATGGGTATTAAAGTGTTCTTCTATGCCTGGTATTCAGATTAAAAACTAGCTTGGCTCATGATACCACAGCCATTTTCTGCTAAAGCTTTTGGCTCTGCCATAGGCTGGCAGAGTCCATTTTCATAGGCAAAGCTGAACATTGAGCTGTTTGCCCCTGAACTATTGCAAGAAGCATCCTGCTCTGAGTTAGAAGTTTCCTAACCAGGAAAGAGTAGAAGGTGGAGGAGGTGACAACCTTAGTAGCAAATACTTGTAAATGCCTATGTACTCTTACGCAGTATGTCTCTTTATCAACCTTGTATTTAATAGTTATTTATCAACTACTATCATTTCTCCTTTGAATATAGAGCAATTTAAATATTGACCCGGCACTTATCTCTACAGAGTCCAATCTGTTTTTGTTTAATGCACGAATTCAATATTTATTTACCTGAATCTTTCTTCCTTTTGACTTACCTCAAGGCAGATAAATATCCCTGTTTACTTTTTTTCATTTTGTTTTTTCTAGTGGTGAAGCAAATGGGAAAGGCTATAAAGTCGACATCACAATGACCAGGAAGAGCAATGGAGTCTTATCTCATGGGAGGGGATGGGCTGTGAGCCTCCTGGATCAGAGCAGCTGGGCACCAAGGGGGAGGAAGGACCTTTACAAAGCATGGAGCACTGGGCCAGTGCGACCCACATGGTGTGAGACTCCCAACTCTGTGTATGACACAGCAGGAATTGGGCTGGGGTCACAGAACATTTTGTTTCTAGCACAGTCTTCATTTTTCCCAGAGCTATATGAATAGTCCCCTGGTTCCACCCGTGGAAGAAGTGTTGAATAGCTTAGGTGTGTCAGTAAGATTCCTGGCTGTGACAAAAGACCTGTGATTTGCTTCTAAAGAAGGAAGTCTTTGTCTTGGAAAATGTGATTTAGATTCTTTTAGTTTTTATTTTAAAAAGCAAAACCAAAGAAATGATAGAAATGATGCAGAATTTCAATAGAATAGGAAATGAACACTAGTTAATATGTTGAATATTATTATCTTAGAAATAGTTGCTCAGGTTGCAAGATTGATCAGACAATTACATGAATGATCAAACAATTGAACAACGAAAGCATGGAGCTTTGAGTGAATTATTTCAAGCCCTGAAAGAAAACAACCTTCAGTGGAAATGTAGCTCAGGGCACAGTGCCTGCCTGGCAAGCACAAGGTCATCAGTTTGATTCCTGGTACCAAAAAAGAAAAGAAAAGAAAAAGCAAACAGCTTTCAACTCAGATTGATGTACCCTGCAAAACTTTCTTAGATTCTTTTATTGTTACATAAAACATAAAAATTTCACACATTCTTTGAATACCCTATGCAATTTTAAAACACTTACACTGGGCATTGTTTAAACAGGTTAAATTATCTATGTCCTGAAACATTTATCATTTCTTTATGGTGAACATTTTCCACTTGTTTCCTACTGCCCTCTGGAAATTACAGCGGATTAACACTGTGATTCATCAACCTGCTGTGCCGTAACACACCAGACCTCAACACTCCCATCTAAATGAAACTTGTGTCCCATATAACCTTTTCTGTTTCCCATCTCTTCCCTGATTCCAGATCTTAGGACGTTTTGAGACAAGAAAACTAAACAGGAGCCCATGTCAATTATCCCATGGGCATGGACAGTCTTGCACAGTGTGGCTTTACTGGGGGACAGGGCTTTGCCTATACTGAGACTTCACCCTGAATCAGTTAGCTTTGGTGAATAAAGGGACCAAGCTCCTCGCAGAAAAAGAAAACCACTGAGCTTTCATGCATCTGCTGCAGTGGGCTGAAGTCCAGGAGTTTTCACTGGCCAGGAACACTGATCCAAAAGATATTTCTTGTGCTCATGGACTATTTCAGGAATTGACCACATTACTCTTGTTTTAATCAATCTGCAAATATTCTGCCCTGGTGCAACTCTGCATCTTACGATAGGACTGAAGGATTTTAGATTCTTAGGCTGCTCTAGCTAATGAGAAACCACTAGATTGGACTCAAAAGAAAAAAGAGCAGAATAGATGGCACATACTGACTTGATCAGGCATAGTTCATATTATCTGCATATTAGAGTCACAAAATGAAACAGATATTAACAGCATCTCTGTCGACAGAGCTGAGTAGATACACTCTTACTCAAAGGCTATGACAGCAAAGAGTGCCGACCCAATATGAAGACAGAGATACCAAGACTTTTGACTCATTTTAGTCACCCTTAAAATTTTTCCAGGTTCAAGTATAGAGTCAGTGATTTTAGCAAAACAGCCCATAGCTTTTGTAAATGAACACAGACCATTATGACAATAAGATACACCTTGGGTTCATTGCCACAGCAAATCAGATAGGAAATTGTGATGTATCATCCAGAGATGTTTGTACTCTAAAATTAACGTCAAATGAAATAACTCAGACGCATGATCTTACATATCACATGGTTTCTTTTACACAAAAAACTTTATCTATATAATTATGAAAAAGACATGATAGGAAAAGAGAGAGAAAAAAAGACATATTGTAATCAATTGGGAACAATCTATGTAAAAGTAAACTTTGACTTAGTACAATTGTTTTACCTGTTTTATATGTTCTTTGATTAGTCTGGGTTTTTAAACTATATAGTTGATAATTAAATTTATAAAGTCTTATAAAATAAATATGATGCTGAAAAAATAAAAGTGAGGTAGAGGAAAGAAGGAAAAATCAGAATTGAAATGCATTATGTACAAATTCTCTACAGAGAATGTAATCATTATGTACTAAAAATACATAATAATAAAAGTAAAAACATTAGTGATTATTAAATTTAGTGAAATAAAGTGAAGTTACAGGGTTGCCTTAAACTTTCCTTTGGTAAAGATTCCCTTTTTCTTGTGAACCTTCTGTTTTTGTGGTTTTACCTGTGTTTTCATATGGAAAAGCATAAGAGAAAAACACTATGTTTTGTCACAAAGGAGTAGTAGTTTACCCTGCTCAGGGGCTAATTTCACCATCATAGCCTCTTTTCCCACAATAGAAGCCCCAACCCTAGCTGCCTCAATCTCCCTGAGACATTATAAAATTATTCTTTTTTTATTTTCTTTTATTAGTACATGTTTTCTCTCATCTGAGTAAGGCAAGGTACAAACTAAGAGGAAAAAGAAGAAAGATATAATAAAACAAAGGAGTAGACCTCTTGGAGATGGGAGGAGTCCCAGTGACCAAAGGTGAGGGGAAGCAGATGGAGAAAAAATATAGTGAAGATGTGCCATATAAAATGCCTTATTCACTTCATTTATATGCCATAAACAGAAACAAAGATTAAAAATATTCTCATTATTCTTCAGGAGTCAGGTAAAAAGTTGTTCCTTGCAAAGGCCTTTTAAAATGAAAGGTGGACTTATTTTCCATTGAACTTTTATGAATATAAAAATCTCATACTGCTCGATCTAAAGAAAACAGTAATGGTGGCATCTGCTCTTGCATTGGAACAGTTGAAAATCTCTGGTCAACCATCACTTTTATTGACATTGTTACATCCTAAAAATGCAAATTGTATGAGTAAGTCAAACAAAATAAGATTTTAAAAATGACTCAGACTGACTGTACCTGGTATTCATCATTAAGTCTAAACTTCTCTCTTTTGCTGGGAATAGCTACCATCTTAAAACACTGGGGGAGTTCAGTTTAGTTAGGGTAGGACTTCTGTAGAATTTTGAGATGCAATAGCTAAAGAGTTTTAAGACAAAACCAAAAATTTTAGTTTGTGACCAAAATACACAAATTTTAGTCATATTAGATTTTTAAAGATAACCAAAGTAAACCCAACATTGTTGTAGTATTTCTAAGATTTTCCAGTGCATCTAGCTGTAGATTCTCAAGAAAAAAAGTAAAACTATGGATGAATTTTGGCATCTGACAAAACCATCTAGTTTTTTTCCATAGTACAGTATATTGAAGATAAGGATCTTAATGGCACCACTGAGATAGGACTTTCAGATTCTACGTGGTTTTGTACGTTCTTTACAATACTTATATCAACACCATACAATCATAAACCAATTGGCTTTAGCAGAGTTAAACCAGAGTTAATCATTCTTATACACTAACTATGAAAAAACATTAAAGCAAATAAGTGGCTTTTTTATTTTGAAGAGTATGAAACTGAAAGAAATAGAATAGAGACAATCAAAATAAAACAATGAACATGATACAAGACTTCAAAACAAGGTAAAAGGAAACCAACAGTGGCTACCATGATGCCTCTTGCTAGCTTCAAAATGACTTCTTATACCATCAGGCACAATAAAACCAAACAAAATAGAACAGAATAAAAGCAATCAATACAAAACAATAAAAGTAATACAGGACTTCAAAACAACACAGTAGGAATACAACAGTGGCTACCAAAGTGCATCTTGCTATTTTCAAATAGATGCTTATACTGCCATACATAATAAAATCAAACAAAACAAAATAGAATAAAATCAATCAAAAGAAAAGAAGTAAAGCAATACAGGGCTTCAAAACAAGATAATAGGATATCAATAATGGCTACTATAATACATTTTGTTGTTTTTGAAATAGCTGTCCATGCCATCAAACATGATAAAATCAAACAAAATAAAACCAAGCTAAGCAAAACAATGAAAACAATACAGGGTTTCAAAACAGGATATAGATTAACAGTGGCCACTGCCTTCCCCCTCTAGACATCTCCTCCCCTTCCATCTTCATGACATCTATTGTGCCTTTTGGATTCCACTAATTCCATTAGCTTGTCATACTAGGGAGACAACACGATGTTCATCCACATGACCCTGAACCATTGCACCCATGAGCATGATCTCAGCCTGTATCCATTTACCCACAAGAGCCTCAAGGTTATCTTTCTTTATAGTTGAGTAGCTTTCCATTGTATAGAAATGCCATATCTTTCATATCCATTCTGCAGTAGATGAGCAAGCTAGCCCCACTTTTTTTTCTGATTCCCTGTCACATAGAGCATTGTTTTCTCTCCTTTGACTTTTGGTCTATGAATTTCCTTTTGATTTAAATGTGTTTCTTGAATAAAGTATATTGATGGATCTTGTCTCCTGATTCACTCTGCCTATGCTTCTTTTTATTGCTGAATTGAGGCCATCTACATTAATGGTTATAGCCAACATGCACTGGCTTGTGCCTGCCATTCTATTTTCTTGCCTTTGGCTGCCTACTTTTCCCCTCCATTCCATTGTCTGCCCTGCTCAGTGATCCCCCTCTGCTGCTGTTTCTGGAACCGTGGTCTTTTTACCTCTCTCTAGAATGTCCTTCAGTATTCTTTATAGTGTTGGTTTGGTGGTCATGAATTCCTTCAGCTGTTCTTTGACATGAAAGTATCTTGTTTCTGCATTAATTTTGAAAGATATATTTGCAGGGTACATCAATCTGAGTTGAAAGTTGTTTTCTTTCAGGACTTAAAATACTTCACTCCAAGTTCTTCTTGACCTGACAGTTTTTTGTTAAGAAGTCTGTCATAATTCTGATGGGTTTTCCTTTATAAGTAATCCGTTTCTTTTCTCTAACAGCTTTTAATATTCTGTTCTTGTGTTGAATTTCTGGAATCCTGATTATTATATGTTTGGGTGTAGATTTATTTTGGTTATGGCTAGCTGGAGTTCTATATGCCTCACTTATCTGTATATCACGTCTTTTTCCCATGTTTGGGATGTTCTCTGCTATTACTTCTGTAAATAGAATTTTAATGTCATTTGTGTTGACCCCAGTTTTTTCACTGACACCCATTATTCTTAAACTATTTAGCTTTGTATCATCTTGCAGTCGTTGAATTTTTATTTCCTGGTTCCTTGTTATTTTTAAGAGATCTTTCCTTTTATGATCACAAGCTGCACACCTGTCTTCAAGGTCTGAGTCTATCTTCAGTTTCTTTCAAGTGGTTTTGCCAACTTTCAATGGAGTTTGTAATTTCCTGAATCTCTCCTTGAATCTGTTTCATGCATTCTAAATCTCTCTTGTATTGTTCATTCATGGGTTCCCTCATTTTTCTATGCTCCTCTATTTTTTTAATCTATGTCTTCTTAAGAGATGCTTAGCAATTCTTTAATTAGGTTTTTTATTTCTTCTTTTACCTGAGATAGTATTTCTGTTCTAATTTGTTTTACAGACTCATAAAGTTGTCTCTTTATTTCAGTCGCCATCACTTCAGAAACTTCAGGTGTGTGACTCCCAGTACCTTCCATGTTTTCATCTCCTGGACTTGCTCTGCTTGGGTTGGAGTCCAGAGACTGCCTTTTATTCCTTCATCTTGACATTTTTTTTGGTTCTTCCAAACAAGTGGGTAGCAGGGCCCCAGGCACTTCCTGCTATCACAATAATTTCTCCTGAGCATAACTGGTTCTCCTGGGTTCTCCTGGCCAGTGCTGGCTGCAGGTATCCAATTGTGGCCACTGGGTGTGCTGGTGCAGGGCCAGCTGCCGTTTTTCCCATCCTGTGCTGGCTACCTGGGGCAGAAGCTGCCCAAAGGCTGCTGGAGTGCATGTGGGGGCAGGACCAGCTGCTGCCTCCCAACCTGAGCTGGTTACTGGTGGATAATGTGCAAATAAGTCTTTAGACACACTTTATAAGACTCAGCTAGCCAAGTAATAATAGCCCCAATTAAAGGCAGCCATAAGCAAAAGAAATTGTATTCATTAAAGAAGGTATTATCTGTGTTTTCTGGGCTAGAAATTTCAAATAATTCCAAAAGTAAAGTAATGATCAAGATAATATCCTAATTTAAAATATAAAAAATTAGAATTTCATTTTTATTAATATTCAAAATATTGATTTTTTAGAGAACTGAAGTCTGTTAAAGTTACAGACAACTTCTACACGCATGCAAACTACCTTTTTTTTCAAAACCTTTTTATTACCAAATGTTTAGCGTGCATAATGATCACATTCACCGTGGGGAATTCGTGACTGGGCATCACATATCTTAGAGTACTTCTGTGCCTTATGGATAAACTTAAGACATATTTAGGTAAGTGAATGCATCTCAAGACCAGAATCTTAAGTGAAATAAATCAGTAGCACAAGTTTATTTATCACATTGTTTCTTTCATGTAAGAAATCCATAGTGTAAACAAGGAGCAAAATGAAGGATAGATATTGGGAAGTACGAATAACTTGTTCAACTGGAAAGGTAAGAAGATGAGGAAAAGAAGGAAAGAAATGGGATTTTTAAAAAAAGAATGGAAGGAAAAATAGGAACAGAGCCTTTGTAAGTGGAGAGGCGAAGAAAGCTTGAAGGGAGGGGAGGCTAATGGGTCAACTTCATTTGTAAACCACGCTCTTCACCTGTGATGACTTCCTCAGACCCACTACGACTTGCTTTAGTGCTCTGGTTTTGCCTTTCTTTCATTTTGCATTCTGGAGAAGAAAAAATGTACCATATAAAATCTTTTTTAATACAAAACTACTCTTATATGTTTTTTCTTCTCCTTGATGAAGGACAAGAATATAAGAACACCTGTCATTCTCTGTTTCTCTCTTTCTTCCCTGTTCTTTTCTCTCTTAAATTCTTTCCAAAATTTACATTTTCCTAGAAGCCATACAAAATGTTGAAATCATACAAGGTTACTGCTACTAATAAAACTTTTTAGATGTCTGGACTTTTCTGCTTCCTTTTTAAGACACATCATAATTTCATTGTACTTTTACATATAAAAATACACTTGTCAACTGGCTTTAACTTTTTGAAATAAACACTTTGATGAATACCCATGAAGACATGAAGACAAAAACCTTGAATTTTTAGTAGTTATAAATCCAACAACAACCTCCAAATATGGTTTCTTTTTAATGAGATTTAAGAAGAAAATATATTGAAACGATACTTTGCAACAAATGTTTCTGAATTTTAATTTACTTTCAGATTCCACAGACCTTTTAGGTTTAACATATAATTTTAAGAATTTAAATTACATGACAATTATACTGAGAATCACATATTCACTTAACTTATAATTTTAAATGTTATAGTTACAAATTGGAATATTCACATTGCTTGTGAAAACAGAACAGAAACAAGCACAATCATGATTTTCTGCTATTTCCTTTTCAAAGCAGAGCCTCAAAATTCAATTTGTTCTACTTGAAAAAAAGAAACTAAATTTGTTTTACTCATATGTAAAAATTTTCAATAGTGAGGCAGAGTAGTACAGCAACACACATTTAGCAATTTATGAATATAGTGTAATTGAAATTATATCAGAGAAAATATAAAAGATTTTCAGGTTACTTTTTTAGAGGGACAACTTCCAACTTTTCTTTCGGTAATGAGCTGTGGAGCCACTTGGATTTTTAAAAATACTCCTTCTTTTCTTTTTTCTTTTCTGTGATCTAACAGTTAAATCTGAGACTGGGTAAAATTGGTTTCCAAGGCACCCTAAACAAAAAAGTATCTTAGTACAAGCAGAAACCAGTAGAGGAGAGAAAGTAGATTGCCAAAAATCTTTAAATTACCTCCCTAAATGCAGTTTAAGAAGTATTTGAGAATTGTCCAAAAAAAAAAAAAAAAAACGCTTTCCATGAGGCATGACTCTGACCTGCCACATGGAGAAGCTCCTGCCATCTGATGTCGCTGTATTCCTGGAGCCACCTGGGGATTTGGTTCCCATGATTCCACAGTGAAAGTTTTCCTCCAGTGGAGCTAAAAGGGCTTTGCTTTGATGGCCTCTTGGTTGTCCTTGGTCAAAGGTTCAGGGCCATCTCATTGCCAGTGAACCAGGAGCGTGGATTGAGATGCAGAGGCTGCTTTCTGCAATACCCAAAGTCTGGGAGGGCTTTTGCTTAGAACCACCTCTAGGGAGCTGACCAAAGCCTCCGCAGTCTGGGTCTTTTCAGCCAACTTTGCATCCTGAATACCTCCTGGCTCTGTGTCCACTGTTGAACAGTACTGAGGAGTCGTGTCTGCAGATTTATCAACCAGAAGGACAAGTGGGCATCATCTTCTTGTCTTAGATGGTATGAATTTTCATGATGTCTGGGGCCCAGTGTGTTTTGATATAGGGTCATGAAGTCATTCCCATAAGCAAGTTCTCCACCTTTTTCTTGGCTTTTCAGGAGTAATCAACATGGAAAATGGTGTGGGAATTAACAGAGCCGCTGAGAGGCACTCATACCAAGTTCAAGCTGTATTGAAAAAGAAGACAAATTTTCTGCAAGTCATATAATGTGAATGCTTTCCAATGGGACACCAGAGCCCCTGGAGGGGAAAGTTGTGTGATCCTTGCAGTGTTTCCCCTGGGTAAATCCATTATAAATATGTTAAGTGATCCTGGGGAAAGGTGCAAAGCGCAGGATTGGGCACATAGGTGAAGTTTATGACATTCTTTGTCCCATGGACACTGAGTATGAATGTGTTGCAGAAAGCAAAGCAAAGTCATCATCTAAAGAGATTTGAATCATGAGGGAATACTAATCAGGATGGATGCTTTAGAAAGCAACACAACTGACAGCACACATCTTGAGTGTGGGCAGCACTTCTTCAAACATAGAGAACTTGGTTATGATACTGTATTAGGAGATGAAAGTATCTTTATGCACAAATACAAGACCCAAGGGAATGGAAAGTGTCAGACTTCCCACAGAGAGTCATAAGAGAAGCAGGGGCCTATATGAGTGAGAGGATATCTGGTGTATTCCTGCTGTCTTGCACAAGAACTTCTGAACCTCAGCTCAGTCCTTGAGGGCCAACAGGATCACCTGCTGTGCTGTTCATGGCTCCACAAAATCACCTTCAGAACTTGGTCCATAGCTTGCATGCTGGAGCGTGATCTTTCTTGGTGCAAACAAGTGTGCATGTGACCTATTTCTAGGAATCTCCAAACTTCAGGGTGAGCTCTCAGCAATGCAATGTTCTTTGTTTTTCTGCTCTTTCAAGTCTAGTGCAAATATATGTCATGAGCATGCAAAAGGTCCAAGACACTGCATGTTGACCTGGTAAATATACAAAAGTCTGATAAAGCATCTACAAACATATATATCAACTGATAAGCAGTCCTCTGTAAACGCTCAGTGACTTCTTGACCAGTTGTCTCTCCCAGGATGTCCAGCATGTGGTGACTCTGTCCTATATAAATACTTCATGTGACTGTTCTTGGATGAACCTGTCTGGATAGAATCCTACTCATCAAAATGGTAGGTAACTGGGTAGGGGGTTGCCACTAAGAAAAGCACTTGCCTAACACTGGCAGGTAACTGGTTTCATGCACAAATGACAGGAAAGATAAAACTAATATGTATTTTTTCATTTGATATGCTATTGTTTGCATTTCTTCTCATTGGAATTTTCTGCTTAATGCCACCTAGTTTTAAATCATTTCTGCATTATAATCTAACATGTACAATATAATGAACACTGGGGCAATAGAAAAATATAAAAAGAACTGTTCTTTAAGATATATGTTATTCTGAGGTTCCATATATTTTAATATGCATAAAAATATAAACCTTGGTCCTACATGAGTGATTTATGGAATTAAATGTAACTTCATAGTTGCAATTTACATGTCATATTAAAAAGGAGGAAACTGAGGTGGAGAAGGGAAGCAAGCTGCCACCTTGTTTGAACTCCAAACTCTAGGGAGCTGAAATGAGAACCCAGGTATCTCTCTCCAGTCCTGGGTCTCACAAATACAACTGGTGGAGTCACAAGGGAAGAGTTGTTTTTTTAAAAAATCAGTACATGTTTGCAACTCATGCAGTTTGCGATCATCCTGAGGAGTGGTTACATGTACGTGTTACTGTTTGTTTCTTGTTTTTAATCCCTTTACCTCTTCTTACCCGCTTCTACAGTTTCTCTATCCCCATTTTTGTTCCTGATGATATTTTTGGTATTAGCTCATGTTATGCCATATAATGTTTACATTAATAGTATTTACATTAATTACCTTACAGTGTTTACATTAATCCCAGGTTAGGCATTTCTCAGTGTATGTAGAAAAACTTTATTCCTCTCCTTTCCTCTTTCTCTTCTGCTTAACCATGCCTTTGTTCCCTTAAACAAATTCCACGTGGTAAGTGCTCCATCCCTTTCTCCATCTATCAATCCTTTATCATTTTCTATGTTTGTACTTTGCCTTACTCAAATGAATGATACTATATGATATTTAAGTTTGTGTGTCTGGTTTATCTCACTCAACATTATATTTTGTAGGTTATGCAGAATTCAACAGATTGGAGAGACCACACAAGAATCAGGAGAACCTGTTTATTTAGGCATACACCTGGCTTAGAGGACTTGTGTCCAAAAAGAGCTGAGTGCTGAACAAAAGAAGGGCCCCTGCTTTACATGTGTTACAAGGGAGTTAGTCTTCAGGGTGGAACTTGTGGGCAGGCAGGCGAACAAAGACAGTTTGTCAAACTGTGATAGTTTGTTAACATATCTTTGTGGCCCTGCTCGGGCATCACAGGATGACATGAGAACAGGAGGTTGTAAATTTTTACTGACAGGTACAAAAGTTACTGCTTTAGGGCCAGGAGTTTGGCTCAGTGGCTTACACATCTGCCCGGCAGGCCCAAGGTTGTGAGTTTGATCCCCAGTGCCACAAAAAAAAAAAAAAAGAAAGAAAGAAAGTTACTGCTTTTACCTATATTAGAACAAAGAGCCACAGAATTTCTGTTTTTAACTCCTGCTTCATTCTCCACTTTAATACTTTTTATAAATGAGTTTCAAAAGAGAGAATAACAGAATATATTATCGTTAATCCTGTTATGAGGGATTGGCTTCCTATTGGACAGAAGGAGAAGTATAACAAGGAAAAGAAATTTATGCTGTTGTTTTAATTCTAAGTTGATTTTTAAGATGTCATTCCGAGGTTCTATAAATTTGAATGTATGCCTCTAAATTGTGGGCCCTGCATGAATGGTTTGTGTTCAGAGCTACAATTTCTTTACCATTTTATAAATAGGGAAACTTATAGAAGTCCCCTTTCTCATCCTTGTCATGGTTTGAGCTTATATTTGTAATCCCATGGAAGCATCATTGGAATTTTAGCAAGTTAATTTTAATCTATCACCTCCAGCACAACCCACAACAATAATAAAGACACTAGGGCATATTTATAGTTATGCACAGCCAAGGTGTTGATTCTGGCCCAGAAGAGGTTTCACAGAACAAAAGCCTGAATCCAGACCTAACCTGGATTTTATTAATTCGTGAAGAAGAGAGTGGCTAGAAGTTGAATGACTGTGAGAATAGTGGGAATTATGTGAGTACTGTGAACTGGGCTAGCTAGGAAACCAGAAAGCACCTCTGCAATATGCAGGGATAAGGATTTGTAGCATTAAATGTCTAGGGGCTGTTGCTTCAATTTCTCTTGTGTAAACTTTTGTGTTCTAGGAAGTCATAACCTCTGATCTAGAGGCTCAAACCCAGTTGACAGCCCTAGAGTTTTGTGCTCTACCATCTCACTTGGCTCAACAATTTAGGGAGACACTGAGGTGAGGAGACAGCAACTGTCAGTTGGCTTTAAAGATTATACATCAGTACTTCCGCTATCCCTATTTATATTGCTTAGAATCAATTGAAGGGAAAAGAAAATAGCCCTGTCAGTTCTGTTCATGTCAGTACATGGAGATAGGACCAGGTTTAGCCAAAATGGAGGTGACTGTTCTTTATTCAAGGAGAGCCATCCATGTGGTCCTCTATCATTCTCCCTTCCTTGTTTGAAGAAGCTGGAGCAGGGTCAGTCCTGGTTGCATGGCCTCTAGTCATCTCCAGGTTGTGAATCCTCTATGACAGACTTTAATGAGAAGAATTATAAACAACAGAATGAGCACACTAATTACAATATAAAACCAAAAGTGAGCCTTGAGATATGCAAAATAGATTCAAATTATTCTCTAGTATCAGCAAACTTACCCCAATATTTAATTTGGGTATCAAATGTAACTGTCTGTTGTGATATAGACAGCACTAGTCTCTGAAGAGTATCATCTATATCCATAATAATATTCTGATGGATTTGTTTCATATATGTTTTTTATCATTCCCTAAGAATGCAAGTTTTGCTATATGGTAATGGGATGATTCAAAAGCAAGACATATTATAGTGACATTTTAAATCCTGTTACAATTGAAAACTTTCAGTTTGATCACTTACCTAAAGGACAGAAATTTCCAGAATGTTCACTCGGGTTTGCAATTTTATATCAATTTCTTGCTGAATTTTCCAGCTTTCATCAGTGGTTCTTATTCAATTGCTTACAAAATGAGGAGTATGCACTGAATGAGCTAGTACCGTGAAGCTAATAGCTATGGTGTCCATAAAAAGTACTAAGGAAGTAATTCTTGCAATAATTAATCAATTAATCCAACCATCATCTTGATTCTACTGCTAAATCACTTAATGAAGGTCTCTACCAAGAGGAAAGTAGGAGAATGGTACCAAGGTTCCATTAGGTTGACCAGAAGCCAAACTCTGGGCATCCTGATCATAATCACTATTGTAGAGTCCTTAAAAGAGATGTCCAGTTATGATACAATGAGTTAGACAACAATTAGTATATGAGAACATATTTTGCTAGCACTCTATTTTCCTTATCAACAGTACATCAGGATCATAAACACTTATGTTTACCTTTGTGTACCTACGACCTTCTAATACTCTTTGACTTTTCCTCCATCTACCAGTTGCAGATGCCCTATTTATAGCTGTCCAGCATAAAAACGCAGGACTAATTTCCATAAAGTATGTTGTATGGGTCCAGTTTTGTCATTGGTAATGAGTCTTGGAATGGGAGGACTGAGGTCTACTTGACCACGTAACATTAGACAAGGCTTCTGAGGTCATGGTATTGATGGGAGAGCCTGAAAAGGAAATCTCATGCCAGTCTCGATTTTTTCCAATAATGAATCCACTGTGGGACCAAACTGCAAAGGAATACTTACATTTGCATATAGTCCATCCACGGTATGCTTCCTTGCAAGACTGTCAAGGACTCAAATCACCCTCCCCTAAATGAGAGGCATGAGCTTCTGGAATGTAGATAGGAATGTTAGGTTTAAAATCTCTTACAAGGTTACCATCTGAGGGTATAAAATTAAGGTTAGCAAGGTGAAATGGCATTTAGACAGTTGTACTTTCCAAGTTTGATCTACATCTGACATACAAGGGCCAGAATTTTGCTTTAGATGGGATCTGCATAAAGATAGATACACAAAATGAGGGGCAATGTTAAGATTAGTTTGTTCTTGTAAATATGTAGAAATGGCTCTGTCATTTTCCAAAGAATTGGCAGAGCAGAACCAGATGGAGAAGTTCCAATGGTCCCTGCTATAAATTTGAGTCATACCAAATTCCAGATCTATCTTGTTTTACTAAAGGCTTGATTGGAAGGGTGCAGCTCTGCAAGTTCTCACCCAGACCTCCATTTTCTTGATGTCCCATTTTAGGCATGATTTTGCTAGCAGGTGACACATACTTCTGAGAGGAAGAAGTAATTAAAACAGTGTTCTACTCTTTCATAGGTTCTCTCCCCCATAGACTGACAGGAATAGGTATAATAAATGGCATTAGAATGCCTGGCTGTTCATCAGAGCCAATATATGGAAGTGTCAGTGCACTCCGTGAGACAGATCGCGGGGAGCCTAGGTCTATCAGGGATGTAGAGGTGGGTGTAGCAAGTGAGGATTGGCTACTGACTATTGTGGCATCAGCTCCCATATTCAATGAAACAGTGAAAGATTTTCCATTTAATTTAATAGTACAAGTAGACCTGTGAACTGAACTTTTCTTTGAAAAATAAATTTCCTTTCTCAAAGGCTTACGTGTACTAGGCTCACATGAGAGGTGGAGAGCAGGAGATGACTGAATTGTAGAAAAAAGTAATATCTGAGCAATCAGATCACTAGATTTGATTACCCAAATGTCAGTGGAACACACCACAATTGATTTTTTTATTATAATCACCATCTATTAAAGTTGGAGTTATTGTAAGATCTTCAGAAAGTAAGCTTGATTTTCCTACAATTAGTCCCACAGACCCTTCTGGCAGAAGTCCATAGATCTCAGTGGGAGTTAAAGTTGGTCCTCCTCTCAATAAATAAATGTGAGAAGCTGCTGGTAAATCTAATCCTGCTCAGGGTGGTTCGTCATATGAGGAATGTAATGTTTTTCTATGCACACATCCTCGTAGAGGGACAGTTGTTTGTCTGGTTTGGACTGGATACAGTTGGTTTAAAAGTGCCTGGGATAGTAGGATACTGTTTGATTCTGTCCCCTGTGTTTGTGCCTGACCCTGGGGAAGGGCTAATTCTGCATTTCCCTGAAGTAGGGGTGTTCTGTCCTTATGAAATCTAGATTTGCAATATTTTACCCAATGAAAGCCTTTCATGCATTGTGGACATGGACTTAGTGGAAGATCAGCGTTTGGTCTAGAAACACCCTGCCCAGATGAGGGTGCCAGTGTTTTTACAAACTCTGGGCAACACCTGTGAGTATGCCCTGGCTTGCCACATTTAAAATATTTAATCAGATCATACTTACCAGCAAGATGCTGAGATGTAGCCTATGCCATGAGTATGGGTGGTAGATCCAACGTTTTGGCATGTTTGAATGTAAGTAGATAAGTCCTTAGAATGAAGGATCAATGCTAACGTTTGTTTACACTCCTCATTAGCATTTTCACATGATAATTGATGAAGGATTATTTTAGCTGCATTGTCGTGAAAAATCTGCCTGTTTACAGCCTCCTGCAGTCTAGCTACAAACTGGGCGTACGTTTCTGTAGGGTCCTGCAGTATTTGAGTGAAGGGCTTATTAGGTGTACCATCTTCTGGGGCACAAATCCACGCATGGTACAGCAGTACTTTGCACTGCATGAAAAGAAGAAACAGAGCATATACCTGAATCTTTAAATTAGCATACCAGCCCATACCAGACAGCATTTCTTGTGTAATAGCCTGAAAGCTTTCATCCTCTCTGGCTTGATTACATTGTAGTTGTTCTAAAATGAGTGTCTTTAGTTGTGATTCAAAACATAGGAATTGTGCAGTCAATAGACATGTGAGAGTGAGATGGGTCACATTGACTGGCACCATTTGAAAGCTTTGAATTATATTGTCTAAAAAGCCTGATGTATAGGGACCCTGAATTCCGTTGTCCAGGATGCTCTTAAAGGAACCTTAGTTCCCTTAGAAAATTAAAAGCTGTGTGTATGTGTTACACTTATGGATAGGGTGTTCTAGATGTATCTCTTCAGTAATTGGAAAATACATTGTCTGACTGTATACCACATCATGGTACTTTAGCTTCCTTGGGGTTGGGAAGTTAGGGGGTTTAATGAGATAACTGTGTGATATTGGAGAGTGAGGGGCTCTGGGAAGTGCAGCAGCAACTGAAGCATTATCTTCTGATTTGGGTGTGGAGAACAAAGCCAAGATCATGAATAAATTGGAAAGCTTTTGCACTTCTTTATGAATATCTTGCAAAGTTGAACTCAATTGATTATCTGCACTTTTAAACAAGCTTCATTTGTCTCCAGCAGCCCATTCAGAGGGCATGATACTGTGATGATCTGATTTTTTTGTTATGGTTACCTCAAGGTTTTTTTTTTTTTTTTTTTTTTTTTGTTTGTTTGTTTGTTTGTTTGTTATTTAAGAGAAAAAAGACACAGAAAAGTAAAACAAAAAGCAAAACAAACAAACAAAAAGTGAAAGAGACAAACATACAATAGCACCAAGTCCAATACAATAACCGTATAGGTTTACAAAACAAGATGATAGAAATTTGACAACGGTTGTAATACTGCATAGTTACCCTCAAAAGGGTTGCTTAGATAAACAGATATAGACATGTAAAATAGATCTCATCATATGAGTATTAACAGTTCTTTACCAATACTAACACATTTAGTAATATACTCATTTTAGTTATTTGATATATATATATATATATATATATATATATATATATATCCTTTTTCCTTTACCCTTCCTTCTTTCCTCCTTTCCCCCATCCCACTTACTTTCCTCTTTGAGCAGTTTCTTACCCTTACACAGCATCCACTGTAGATTCTGGATTGTATATACTTTTTCAGCTTCTTACTAGGGAGACAACACAGTATTTACACATGTGAGCTTGATTTATTTCACTTATGAGTATGGTCTCAAATTGCATCCATTTACTTATAGAAGTCTCAATGCAATCTTTCTTTACAGCGAGTAGTACTCCACTGTATAAAAATACCACATCGTTTTTTAATTGATTCCTTGGTTGAAGGGCATTTGGGTTGTTTCCAAGATTTGACTATTACAAATTGTGTTACTAAAAAATGAGTGCATATATATCACTGTGGTATGATGTTTTCAATTTTTCTGGGAAAATGCCAGAAGGGGGATAGCTGAGTCAAATGGAATCTCTAATTCCAGCTTCTTGAGGAATCTCCACACTGATTTCCACAGTGGTTGCACCAGCCTACACTTCCACCAAAGTGGAGAAGTGTTCCTTTTCCCCCACAGCCCATCCAGCAATTATTATTGGTTGATTTCTTGATCTTCACCATTCTTTCTGGGGTGAAATGGAATTTCAGTATTGTTTTCATTTACATTTCCCAAATGACCTGATGCTGAACATTTTTTCATATATTTATTTGCCATTTATACTTCTTCATCAGACAAGTGTGTATTCATCTCAGATGGCCATTTTTAGATTAGGTCCTTGAATTTTGGGGGCCTGATTTTTTAATTCTTTTTTATGTTTCACATAGAAGTCCTTTGTCTGAGGGACAGTTGGCAAAAATATTTTTCCAATCTGTGGGTTTTCTTTTAACTCTGTTTGAGATTTCCTTTGACATGCAAAAACTTTTTAATAAGATGAGATCCCAGTTGTTGATTCTGGAAAGTATTTCCCATACAGTTTGATTTTTGTTCATGAACTTCTGCCTACTCCTATGTCGTCAAAATTTTTACCTACTTTGTCTTACTTTGTTTAGTGTTTCCATTTTAGTATTTAGATCTTTGATCCATTTTGACTCTAGTTTAGTGCATTGTGGTAGATAAGGATCTAGTTTTAGTTTTTGGCATATGTAAAGCAAGTTTTTCTAGCTCCACTTATTAAAGAGGTTATCTTTCTTTCAGTGTACATGTTTGGCCCCTTTGTCAAAGATGAGGTGGCCGAGTGTATTTGTGATTGTGACTGTATCTTCTAATCTATCTCACTGATTTTCAGGTCTGTTTTTATTCCAGTACCATGCTTTTATCACAGTAGCTTTGTAATACAGTTTCAAGTCAGAGTTATGAAGCCTCCTGCCTACCTTTCTTCCCCAGAATTGCCTTTGCTATTCTAGGTCTCTTCTGGTTCCAGTTGAATTTCAGGAATGATTTCTCTAGCTCTGTGAGGTATGCAAGTGGTATTTTGATTAGAATTGCATCAAATCTGTATAACAATTTTGGGAGAATGACCATTTTCATGATGTTTGTTCTTCCTATCCAAGAACAGGAAATATCTTTCCATTTTCTGAAATCCTCTTAGATTTCCTTTTTCAGAGTAACATAATTTTCACTATACAAAACTTTTACTTCCTTTTTAGATTGATTCCTAAGAATTTCATTCTTTTTTGGATGCTACAGTGAAGAGTGTGGTTTCCCTTATTTTTCTCTCAGTGAGTTTGTTGTTTGTATACAAGAATGCTATTGATTTTTGATTGCTGACCTAGTATCCAGCAACATTACTGAATTTGGTTATTACATCTAGAATCGTTTCAATGGATTTTGGGGGGTCTTCTATGTAGAGTGCCATATCATCTGCAAATAATGATAATTTATGTTCTTCTTTTCCTAGCCTTAATCCATTTATTTCTCTCTCTTGTCTAATTGCTCTGGCTAATGTTTCCAGATCTATATTGAATAGGAGTGGTGATAATGGGCATCATTCTCTTGCTCCTGATTGTAGGTTGAAAGTTTTCAGTTTTTGTCCACTTAGTAAGATGTTGGCTATTGGTTTATGATATATGGCTTTTATCAGGTTGAGGTAGAGACCATCTATTCCAATTTTCTGTAGGATTTTTGTCATGAATGAGTGTTGGATTTTGTCAAAAGCTTTATCTGCATCTATTGAGATGATCATGTGATTCCTGTCCTTGGTTCTGTTGATGTGGTGTATTACATTTATTGATTTGTGTATGTTGAACCATTCCTGCATTTCTGGGATGAATCTCACATGATCATGTTGTATAATCTTCCCAGTGACTTGTTGCATTCTATTTGCCAGTATTTTATTGAGGAATTTTGCATCTGTGTTCATTAGCGGTGTGTTAGTTACCTTTCTCTCATTGCTGAGACAGAATACCTAATGCCCAGAATTAGGGAAGGAAAAGTTTATTTCTTACAGTTTTTGGAGGATTCAGCCCATATTCAGCTGGTTGCAAGGCAGGGTGGCATGGCAAGGCAGCCATTCATGGCAGGTGCAAAGCAGCAAGGCATGAACTGGCAAGAGAGGGAAGACACACCTTCTTCCCTCTCTTTCACTGTATATTGGCTCCTGCTCTGGGCAGGTGCCACACTCACATCATCAATCCCAGCACCAGACAACAAATCAATAATGAACACTAGACTCAGCTGTGTCCATTGCATGATTACATGAGATTTGGTGGGCCACAGGAACATAATCCATAACATTCCACCCCTGGCCCCCCAATGACTCATGTACATCCTTTATACAAAAGATATTTAGGCCATTTCCAATAGTTGCCACAGTCCTAACAATTTCAGCATTGCTGAAAAGTCCAAGTCCCAAATCTCCTATAAGATCTACGGCAAACTCTTAACTGTAACCCCCTGTACAAATGAAAATGAGGTTAAACACTTCCAACATGGAAAGGCACAAGATAAACACTACCATTCCAAAAGTTACAAACAGGGGAATACAAAGCATTGGAACCAAAGCAAGTCCAAAATCCAGCAGGGCAGACATTAAGTCCTATCATTTCAGGTCCAGCATCTGAAACAATCGGTGGGAAATTTTGAGCTCCAAATGATTTGAGTAATTCCATCCCCATGGCACCTCCAGAGATTTTAATTTCTACAGCTTCTGTTAGCCCCATTCTGCTCAATTCTTGAAGCATTTCTAGACAATCCACTTTCCTGGCTTTTCAATACTTCTGGGTTTCCCATTGCACCCTTTGCTTCATCCTTACATCTTTACATTTTACCCTCTGAAGTCGGGGTGGACGCTGTCTTAACCTTAGGATTAGTGTATTTTTCTTGCACTTAAAATCATCACCTGATGGATGCCATCAAGGTCTACTGCCAGCTGGAACAGTAGCCAGGCTTTTCTATCTCTTGGCTGTAGGAGTCGAGTGCCTGAATTGCTGAACTCTCTGAACCTAATTGTAAGGAAAGCTTCTCTATGCCTCTGCCATTCTGGAATCTGTGTGGCTACTGCCATTTTGAAACCTCTTGTGGCCTCCTTCGCCACTGTGGAACATGGCAGTCTGCAACTTTTTCCTCCAAGCAAACTCTTTCACTTTTCCCGGTTTGAGGCTGCAAAAGGTGGTGGCCTGCTGCTTCCTTGGATGGCCCCAGGCCATCTTTTTTATTTCTTTGTTCATTCTCAACAATCAAGGTCTCAGCTCTGTCTTTACAATCTACAACTTCCTGGCCAAACTTACAATGTTTTAAATCATCTTGAAGGGCTCTTTGCTCTTGATTCTCAACATAAATCTGGCTAAAAGCCTCCAACAATAGCCATGCCACCACCTCAACATTTGACTGCCTTGAAATTTCCTTTCTCAGATTAATCAGTCCACTGATCTTAATCTCAGTCTCAGGCAAAGTCTCTGGGCACAATCAAAATGCAGAAAAACTTTCTGCCAAGCCCTAACACACATCATGTGGAGTCCAACAACCTATGCAGTCCTTCTTCTCAGCAGAAACCTCACTAGCCTGGTCTTTACTGGCAGGCATTCTATCAGCTTTCTGCTTTTCTGGATCTGGCCAGAATCTCCCCTACAGAACAGCCTAAGTTGTTCCAGTTCTATGTATTCAGGAGACATCTCCAAACCTTTCCAAATTCTTCCCACAAGCTATTTCCAAAGACTCTTGAACCATATGGTCAGGTTTAGTTACAGCAATAATTTCACTCCACTGGTACCAAATTCTCTTTTCGTTGCTTTTCTCTCATTGCTGAGACAGAATACCTGATGCCCAAAATTAGGGAAGAAAAGGTTTACTTCTTACAGCTTTTGGAGGTTTCAGTCCATACTGAGCTGGCTGCAAGGCAGTGTGGTGTGGCAGGGCAGCCATTCATGGCAGCTGCAAAGCAGCAAGGCACAAACCAGGAAAGAGAGGGAAAACATGCCTTCTTCCTGCCCTTACACTGTATGTCAGATCCACCCTGGGCAGGTGCCACACTCACGCCATCAATCCTAGTGCCAGACAACAAACCAATCACAAACACTAGACTCAGCTGTGCCCATGCCATTATTACATGAGACTTGGTGAGACCACAGGAAAATAAACCATAACAGTAAATTGGCCTGTAAATTTTTTTTTGGTTGGGTCTTTCTCTGGTTTTGGTATTAGGGTAATACTTGCTTCCAGGAATGAGTTACGGAGATTTACTTCCCTTTCAATTTCCTCGAAGAATTTGAGGAGTATTGGCATTAAGTCTTCAATAAATTTCTTGTAGAATTCACTAGTGAATCCATCAGGGCCTGGGTTTTCTTTGTTGGTAACTTTATAATTGCATTATCAATTTCATTATTGATAATTGGTTTATTCAGCAGTTTTACATCTTCTTCATTCAGCTTTGGTAATTCATAGGTTTCTAGAAATCTGTCCATTTCTTCTGTGTTATCGAATCTATGTGAGTAAAGGTTTTCAAAGTAGGTGTTGATGATCTTCTGTATTTCCACAGGGTTAGTAGTGATTTCACACTTTTCATTTCTTGTTGCATGAATCTGAGTTTTTTCTTTCCTCTTCTTGATAAGGTTGGCTAGGGGTTTATCAATTTTATTTACTCTTTCAAAGAACTAACTCTTCGATTCATTAATTCTTCATATTGTTTTCTTAGTTTCACTCACATTAATTTCTGCTCTGATCTTGATAATTTCCTCCCTTCTTTGGGCTTTGGAGTTGATTTGCTCTTCTTTTTCTAGAAGTTTGAGGTGCAGCATTAGTTTGTTTCTGTGTGTTCTTTCCATTTTTCTGATGTGGGAGTTTAGTGCAATAAATTTCCCTCTGAGGACTGCTTTCATTGTGTCCCACAGGTTCAGGTAATTTGTATTTGCTTTTTCATTCAATTGTAGATATTGTTTCATTTCTTCTTTAATTTCTTCTGTGACCCATTGGTTATTTAGGAAAATATTATTTAATTTCCATGTGTTTATGGAGTTCTTGTGGGGTTTTTTTGTCACTCATTTCCAATTTTACTGTGCTATGGTCAGATAATATGCATGGGATTATTTCAGTTCCTTTGCATTTACTTAAGCATGTTCTGTGGACTAGTATATGATCTATTTTATTGAATAACCCATGTGCAGCTGAGAAGAATGTGTATTCTGATGTTGTTGGTGGAACACTCGGTGCACATCTACTAGATCCATTTGTTCAAAAATTTGATTCAATTCTGTTATTTCTTTGCTGATTTTTTGTTTTGTTGATCTGTCTTTTTGTGACAATGGGATGCTAAGGTCCCCCATTATAACTGTATTAATATTTGGTTTTTCATTTCTATTAAGAATTGCCTTACAGAGTTGGGTGCTCCCATATTTGGTGCATATATATTTATGATCATCATCTCTTCTTCTTGAAGTTTTCCCCTAACAAGTATGTAGTGAACTTCTTTATCTCTTTTGATCATTCTTGGTTTGAAGTTCACATTGTTTGCAAACAGAACGGCAACTCCTGCTTTTTTCTGAGTTCCTATTGCATGGAATATTGCTTTTTAGTCTGTGAATTTCCTTTTGAGTTAAATGTGTTTCTTATACACAGCATATTATTGGGTTTTGTTTCTTAATGGACTCTGCCATTCTGTTTCTTTTTATTGGTAAACCGACACCATTTACATTGATTGATATAACTGATACGTACTAACTTATCACTGTCATGTTATGTTTCTGTTGTTGGTTTTCTACTTTTTCTGTTTAATTGTTGGCCCTGCTTAGTGTTTTCCTTTTGCTGTTGTTCTTAGGGTTGTAGTTGTCTTTGTCTCTTTCCAGAGTGTCTTTCAATACTCTTTGTAGTATTGGTCTAGTGGCCATAAATTTCTTCAGTTGTACTTTGTCATGGAAGTATCTTATTTCTGAAACGATTTTTAAAGATAGGTTTGCAGGATACATCAATCTGGGGTGAAAGTTGTTTTCCTTCAGGATTTGAAATACTTCACTCCAAGTTCTTCTTGACTTCAAGGTTTGTGTTGATAAGTCTGCCATGATTCTAATAGGCTTTCCTTCATAGGTGATCTCTTTCTTTTCTCTGACAGATTTTAGTATTCTCTTCTTGTGCTGAATTTCTGATATCCTAATTATTATATGTCTGAGTGAAGATTTACTTTGGTTATGGTTAATTGGGGTTCTGTATGCCTCACTTATCTGCATATCAGAGTCTCCTCCTGTGTTTGAAAATATTTTGCTATTATTTCTGCAAATAGTCTTCGCAGGTCATTTGTGTTGACCCCTGCTCTTTTGTTGACACCTATCAATCTTATATTGTTTCTCTTAGCATCATCTTGCAGCTGTTGAAATGTTGTTTCCCAAATTCTTATTATTTTAAGAGATCTTTTCTTTCATGATTGTAGGCTTCCATGCAGTCTTTAAGGTCTGAGAGTCTATCTTCAACTTCATTCAAGTGGTTTTGCCAGTTTTCAATGGAATTTTTCATTTCCTGAATATCCCTTTGAATCTATTTTTTGCATTCTACTTCTGCCTTGTATTGTTCATTCAAAGTTTCCAACATTTTATGTCCCTCTATTTTTGTACGTACATCTTCTTTACATACACACAGCATTTCTTTCATAATGTTTGTCATTTCACTTTTTACCCGAGAGATTATTTCTGATCTGATTTCCTCTATTGCTTCATGGAGTTGTTTCCTTACTTCAGTTGCTATCATTTCAGAAAGTTCAGTTATGCAATTTCCAGTGTCTTCCATTTCAGTGTCTCTTGAGTTTGCTCTTGGTGGGCTGGAGGACTGAGAATGCATCTTGCTCTTTCATTTTGTCATTTTCCTCTGGGACCTGTGTGACCAGCCAGGCAGCCTCCCAATGGATTGCACTAGAATGCTGAACTGGATAGAGTTTCAATCCTCCAATATCCCCTTGGCTAGTAAGGGCACACCCCTGAACTATAGTGCCAGAGCCTTGTGCTCTGTGGCCTGTGAGGCTGGCCTTGTGTTCTCCTGATATACTGGGCTAGGTTGCTCTGGGACTGTGGGCTGTGCAGAGCTTGGATCCTCTCTGCAGGTAGCAGGAGCACACCAGGGCCCAGAACCTGACTGAGTGGAGCTCAGAACCACTGGAACTCAGCTGGCTGGCAGAGACTCACTCCCAGGTAGTGGTGCTGGGGCCTGGTTGGCTGGAGTTCAGAGCCTCCAGCACCCAGATAGCTAGCAGGGGTGTCCCCCCAGTGTCTCACTGGGGTTTACTGCCTGATTGCGTGGAGTTCAGAATCTCCACAACCCAGGCAGCTAGCAGGGATGCACTCCCGAAATGTGACACTGGGGCCTTACCCCTAGCTGGGTGTAGTTCAGAAACTCCAGTACCCAGCAGCTAGGCAGAGCATGCCCCTGGAGTGTGCCACCTCTGGGACCATGCATCTGGCTGGGAGGAGTTTAGAGCTTCTGGAGCACGGGGCTAGCCAAAGCGCATGCGTGGCATATGGTGCCAGGGCCTTGCTCCTGCCTGGGCAGATTAGGGCTCTTTTCTATATCAATTGTATCATTCACTATATTGTCAGCACAGGCAGAGTGTTTTGTGATGGAAATTTGGTTCTGTACTTTGTCTTTGTTAAGATAATTTGCAAGGACCTAAGGGCTACCATCACAAGGTTAGATGTGGCTATACTTTTTTGATCCTTTTATTTTGCATTTTAGCTTCATGAAAGCTTTTACCTATGTTATCAAAAACTTTCATTGGAGAAAGGAAGTAAAGAATGTAGCTATCTGATGGGGTAGTCAAAAATTTGCTTAGATGACACATTAATGTCTGCATCAATTTAGAGCATTATATTCAGTAGGTTGAAATATTTTTCTTCTGCAGGTAAAGAATATGTTTGCCTTATTGTTACCCTTGACAAAAGACTCCTACTTGTTACTTGTGTCTGAGCACACTTAGTAGTAAAAGGTTCCACTTACCTTAAAAATGTTACACCCAAGGTCCAGTGGGTTGTCAGCACCTGAATAGCTGTCATTGCACTGTGAAGATCATGTATTTCAACCACGTTGAGTGCCCAAATATATGTCTCATTTTCCATGCTTGTTGTAGTCCAGGAAGTTTATATTTGTAATCCCGTGGAAACATTACTGGAATTCTGGACAGTTAATTCCAATCTACTACCTCCAGTGCAAATGATGGCGAGCAAAAAGACACTTAGACAAAATTACAGAAAAGGGCAGCCAAGGGGTTCTGAGTCCAGTCCAGATGAGGGCTCACAAAACAAAGACTTCAACACAGGGTCTAACCCAGATTTTATTAATTTGTGAAGAAGGGAATGGCTAGAGGATGAGTGACTGTGAGAATGGTGGGAATTATGTGAGTACAGTGAACTGGGCTAGCTAGGAGGCCACAAAGCAACTCTGCAATATGCAGAGAGAAGGGTATGCAGAAAGACCAATTTGCATAACACAACTGAGGTAGCAATTAATGTTTATGGGGTGGTGCCTCAGCTCTGATGTGGAAACTTTGGTGCCCTGAGAAGTCACAGCTTCTGATCTCAAGGCTCATACCCAGTGGACAGCCCTGGAGTTTTGGCTTTGCATCCCACTGGCCTCAAACATTTAGGAGACACTGAGGTGGGGAAACAGCAACTGTCAGCTGGCTTCAAAGATTACACATCAGCACCTCACCCAACCCTGTTTTCATTGCTTCGAGCCAATTGAAAGGAAAAGATAACAGATTAGCCAGTCTGTACATATCAGAACATGGAGATACTGTGAGTTTTACCCAAAGTGGAGGTAACTGCCTTTTATTCGAGGAAAGCAGTCCAGGTGGTCTTCTACAGAAACTGAAATGGTGGAGGGCAAACAGCTGCCACCTGATTTGAATCTCAAACCTGGGACAGCTGAGACACCAGGTGTCTCTCTGGGCCAGGGTCTCTCAAATATGACTGTATGGTAGGGTCTTGCGGGGAGGGTGTTCTCTGAAAGACACTAACCCTGACTCTACCATAGATACAATGAATTAACTACTCTGGGGTAAAGATATGGCAATGGGAAAGCCCTAACAAATGTTCCATCTGCTCCATCCTCCTGGGACCAGGTGTTCAGGATGCAGAAAAAAGTCATGAAGGGCGCAAGTGTGTGTGAGAATGGAAGGTATCTATGCTCAGGGGAATCCTTTAATGTAAGCATCAACAGTATGACTAGCGACTTGGGTTCTGAGCTTATAGATCTACAGAAGCATAAATTTGCAGCTCTGTATTAACAAGTTTCCCCAGGAATGCAACTGAGTGTCAAAGTAGTACTGGTTTGGTCAGCTTTGCTGTGGACCTGTCTAAGAGATGAGGTCCGAAGGCAAAGACCCTGACTACTGACTCTTCTCCTCTGATGTCTTTGCTCTGTGACTCAGTGAAACAAGATCATCCGATGCTCAGATAATCACAAGAACTGGAAGCCTCCTCCTTTATTCAAAGAACAGAATTCTGTCTAGGGGCTGTATTGGAGGAAAGAAATTTGTAGGTTTCTAGTAGTTTTGAGGTAAAAAAAAAAAATAGAGAGTAAGACACAAAAAGCAACTGCAATTCTAGGTCCTGATGTTGCTAGCTGTAGGGATGTTTGATTTTGTTTATACTTTAAATCATTAATTTATTCCTATGTAACTGTGAATCTAATGTATTTCATTGGATAAAATGTACAAAATAAGAGAAAAAGTTTGAAGTTGTTCTATTCACAACAAAATACCCCAAAATGCCTTCCTCAAACTTGGCCCACACCCTGCAGTCTGTATCTAACCATCTCTGTCTCTATCACAGCTGTCCCTGCACCTAGGATGATTTACATCTGGTTTCAAGTCACTGAAATAAATCCAGTGATGCTTGAATTATGTTATTTTTTCTTTCTTGCCTGCCAGTCTAATGGTTTCTTTCCTGAGTTCCAATATTGTCAGTCAAATGCAACCTAAGCTATTTGTGGGTTTTCATTTTCCCACTGCATTAATTAGCCAACGCTGGAGTTGCTCTTTGCCTCTCTCTCTCTCTCTTTGGCTCAAGTCTCAGAAGTGAAGATATGGGCACAAATGTTATAAATGGTGTGAGGATGTTCACATGATTGAATGAATGGATGGTTCTCCATGAGCTCTTGCTGGTAAGCAATTCTTGTGCACATCGCTTATTATACCTGCCTCAGTTTCCCTGTGAGTATGGTCAATGACAGGATTATTCTTAACTTCCAATGTGGCTCCAATTTATTTACATATGGAAATTTGTTGCAACATGGGTAAACTTTCCTGTGCTACACATTTCTATTTCATTTATTACTACAGTATTGGTCTTCCCGTGTCACACCCTATGTTCTGTAGAACCTGTGACATGTGGCACAGAGGATTGAAAGGCATGTGTCAGCCAGTGGCACAATTTCCATCACGGAGAAAAACCCTGGACAGTGTAGAAGCCACTCACCTACCTCAGAGCCCTTCACTGGACACAGCAATCACACAACCCAGATGCACCACCTGCCCCACACATTTTCCTCTCCAGTTGTGACCACACTGCCCCATGGGCCTGGCTGTACTTTCGTGTCCTTGAAATGGCACAAGCTTGACATTTGTGATAAAGGACAAGTGAGATTAGGGGTGAAGGAGGAGCAGATAGCCAGGCTCTCAACTCTCATAGCCTTTTACCATTTTAGCCCTGGTGCAGACGTGTGTGATCTAGGAATGGCCTGGAATTGCAGGAAAGCAGGAGAACAGTGGTCTGGTTGCAGTTCCAAGGGGGCTGAGCATGCTAGGAGGAGGAGGCCTCCCAGTGTAGAGAAGTACATCGCAGAACTTTATTCATGGTGAAGCAAAGGGAAGTTTACTCTGGTTCTTCTCCAAATTGCTCACCATATGCTCTACAATCACTATGCAACAACCAATTTTCACAGATCAGTTTCCATGATCTCAAAGAGCATGTTTATTTTATGGGTGATTCATCCATACTTATTTATTTTTTGAGCACCAGGGATCTAACTCACAACCTCACACTTGCCAGGGCAAGTGCTTAAGCTGCTGAGCTAAACTCGCAGCCCTAGTTTTTTGAGGCAGGGTCGCACTATGTAGCTCAAGCAGGTCTTGCGCTCACGTTGTAGCCCCAGCTTGCCTCAAACTCACAACGTTCCTCCTACTTCAGCCTCTCCTGAGCTGCGATTAAAGGCATGCGCCACCACTCCCGGCTCATCGATATTTATTGATGGACACTCTCTGTGTTTCTATTTTATCCCCTGTATCCATCTTTTTACACTTACATCCATGTTGTCTTACATTATATCATCACTTCATTAACTTCAAACATCTTCCAGGAGGACATCTCTCACCCCACCTACTCTCTAAAGATTCCCTGAATTACACAGTGAAATTTGTTTGTGTATCTCATTCACCTTAAAAGACATTTTTGTCATGTGTACATCCCTCATCATACTAATTTCCACGTGGATTAGCAAATTCTTTAACAGGCTTATCGTATCTGCCCTTGTCTGGGCTGCGATACAGTCCAAAACCACAAAAAATCAATCAGTCAATCAATCAATCAATACAAGAAGGTGTTTATTATCTGTAAAATGAAGTCCTCAGCAACAGGTCCTTTTTTCAACCTGGCCTTATCCTGTCGGCCTCATCATTTATCCGGCCTACTTGGTTCCACCAGACTCCAACTGGATTTTCTTTGTGCTGTGTCTTTGTTCGTGTTGCTTTAATTCCAAAACCTCTCAATACCGCTCTCATTTCTATCTTTTATATTCTATATACTCGAAAAAGCACAGCTTAAAATATACAACACATCTACAAGAGTTTCCCCAGATTCCACTGCAATAAGAAAGCACAATCTCATTACAGCTTTGAGATCCTGGACACAGGTTTAATTCCAACAATTGTTTTCTCAGTGAGTGTAGATCTCGTTCCATGACTGGGTCACCTGAGAAAAAAAGATCCACTCTCAGATCCACTTGCCATGTCCTGCAGGGAGCCCTGCATGTGACTCTCAGTCCAGGATGATAGTCCTAGTCCACTCATTCTCTGCCATGACTTTGCCTACATTACAGAAAGCTCTCCTGGGAGGCCTCCTGGTCCTGGCCACCTTCATGACTTCATGCAGTGCTCATTGTTATTTCATTCCCATAGAAGAAGGTGATGTCAATTCCCCACCTGGTAAGTCCTGATTTTAGTACAGAGTATGTTACTGCAGCCTGGTAGATGGGCCCTGCTGTCATGTAAATGTGATTAAATCCACCTGGAAGGAGGGACAGTGAGTGACAGAAATGGAGGCAAAAAATGGTCACCACATTGGCCTGCGTATGCAGCAAACATTCTCAATTCTGTCTCGCTGAGAATTGCCTGGAAAATTTTTGAAATGTATGAACTCTCAAGATCCTTCAAGGACATGGTGAAGCAGAATCCCTGAATTCAGAGCTACATAATCAAGCAATTAGGGTTAAGAACCACTTTTGTCATCCAAAGAGGCATTCATAGGTCAAGGTGCTTGACAAGCCCGGGAGAGGTATTAACCTGAAGGTTCTGATTCAGGGAAGCTGGAGCAGGTACGAGAGTGCAATTTTCAGATCAGAGCAGGTGATGCTGAGTGTGTGAGTCCTGCAAACACATGTGGGCCTCAGGGCTCTCATCAGCAGGTCTAAGCCGTGGTTGAACACTGGCATCACTCGAGGACTGTTCTAGTGTTGTAAACACGTGATCTAATGTGTCCGCGATGAGATCTTTATCTCTTAGTTCCGGGGAGTGAGAGCATGGGCACAGGCATATTCATTTACTTAGAATTGTTTGTGCTTGGTTGAGTGCTGGGGATTAAAACAAGGGTTTTGTTCCTTCTGAGCTTGACATCTTTCATATGCTTTTTTTTGATCCCCAAGACATTTAAAGTCACACAAAGGATTAAGAGACGCTGACTCAAAGCAAAACAGTAACAGAAATGAAATATATTTTCAGAGACACTCAAGCGGACTAATGTGAGAAAACAAGTGTTTTGTGACTGCAATAACATTGAAGAGGAAGCATTACTCACGTGCTAAACCCCTGCATGTAAATACAATCTTTAGAGTTAAACTTGGTATAGGAATATGTTATTCATATTATGGAAGGCACAGTGTTAAAATATAGCTATGAAAGAATACAGAGCACTTCCTTAGGCAACCAGAAAATTTCTAATGGTCACATGGCAGGGGCTGGCTTCAATTTTCTGACAAACTTTTTTCCTGTTATGTGGTTTGGGACTCCACTGATGTTGTACTATGTGCTTTTACAGTATGCAAGGATCTTGATGGAACCATATACCCAATGAACTCACGTTGGAAGACAGAATACTGTGAGGACTGCTCTTGCAATGACACTGGAATTGAATGCTGCAACATGTGAGTCTCAGGCTACAGTGACCAAGATGGACCTGGATTTCTGTCAAGAGTAGATTCTTCATTAAGCAATACCTCATGCTTCTCATTATTTTAGGCACATAAAATTTTATAGCACAGATTTAGAGTTAGAGAAAAAATTGAGTTTAGATTCACAAAATTCTCAACGCTTTCTCCAAAATTCATTTCCAGATGGCCCAACTGTTACCACCTGCACCTCTATCAGGGGACAAACTTATTGCTCTTCATGATTCACATCTTTCGTCATCCATGGTCCCAAGTGTGTAGCAGACAGTTAATTTCCATGTGTGTTTCCAACAGTTCATTTCCATTAGATACATTTGTACTGTTCCAAAACAGTCACCACTCACTCCCAGATTCATTTCATGTGCACAACTAAAACCCAGCACCCTTTCAACCATCACTGGCTTTCCCTTTCCCAAACCCGTGGCCATCCTAATTGTCCTGTCTAGATCTACAAGAGCTATTTATCTAACAGTCTCAGATAACAACGAAGCATTTAACATTTTGAGGTTAATTAACTGAACTTTGTATGGTGACCTTAGTATTTATCCATTCTGCGGTGTGTGGAATATCGTTCCTTTTCAAGATACATAGTACTGCACTGTATGGCTGGAATACTTTTGTTTATCCAGTCCATAAAGTGACTCTTTTCTATCTCTGGTAGTTTTGTTTTGTTTTGTTTTGTTTTTTTGTTTGTTTGTTGCTATTTTTCAAATGTGAATAGCAACTTTATTCAGAAATACCCATATTCACATAGGTGCACAAGGAAAGCATATCTAACAACCTTGGTTTTCCAATTTGGCCTTATAGCTACTGTAGCGTTGCCTTTACAATACAAGAGTACTGTGAGCACAGATTGAAAGATGAGCTCAGAGGTGTCAGGAACGGACTGCAGTGTGCATTATCATGTATGCCCTGTGTTCCTTGAGGCACAAGTTGAACTCAAGGCAAGCATCATTGCTGCAGAAGTTTTGGGCTGTTCTTCTATGGAAGCCAATTGTGTAGGCTTAGACAAGATAGAGCATAGACAGATATCTGCAATCCCATGCATACCCAGTCCTTAGTTTATAATGTCATTCAAAACAAAGAGTAGTGTTTCATGTTTTCTTTTGTTTTGTGTAACACAGGCACTAATGTATGCTGGGAAAGTGAACTAAAACTGAGTTTTGCTCTCACCCAAAAAGAATATCTTTGCTACCAGAATTGGTGTAAAGTAGCAATTCTCAACTTTGCATCCAAATTTGAGTCCCTCCAGGAGACTCACAGTCATATCTTACTCCACTCAATAGAACAGTGATCAGCTGACTTAGTGAGAACAACCTAGTATTATGGGAGCGGAAGTAACTCAAACATTTTGCCTAAAAGGATTGAGAGGCCTGATTGGTAGCAGACAGTGAAGAAGGAGAAAAGTCTGATGGCCAGACTGAGGCTGGTGTCTAGAGGAGCCTCTCAGGCTCAGGCCTTTTACAGCTGCATTCTGATTTCCAGGCTCTGGGTATTCCACAATATCTTTGCAGCATACTGACAGTGTGACTCCAAAGTGTGGTTTTGTCCTGGCCAGCATCCGGGCTGATCAAAGATTCCTTCCTCACTAGAGAGTGATCATTTTTTGCTCAGGCTGCCTTCTGCTGTTCAGTGCAGGATCACCCCAGCATGTCCACAGGACCCTCCTCTGTGCTTCTCAGGGACTCAAGGACAGAAGAATATGGGCTGACCTTCGGAGTGGCAAGGAAAGACTTGATGCTGGAATCACAGTGACCTGAGTCTGAATCTGCTTTTCATTGTATAGTCCCTGTGTGTCCCAGGGAAAGTTTCTTAGGTTCTCTGGGTCGCACTTTCCTTTTGTGAGCTAGGCAATATCAGGTGGATTTGAGAATTGAGATTCTGCAGGTATCCTTTCATCCAGGAATAACACAGCAGCTTCTCTAGACCTGGCCTGAAGTTCCAAGCATAGGACAGGAAAATAATTCACACACAGTTAGGGTCCCAGGTGCCTTTTTTCTTTCTTTCTGCCAAATTCCCTGTCCCAAGTGACATATTGCTCTATCTTGGGACATGTGTTCATTTGTCTCTAAATTAGAGCCAGCTCCTGCTTCCCAAGAACTGAATCACTTCTCATTCTATCTCCTTTCTCTTCATTTTTTCATTTTTATTTTGGGTGCAGCATAGTACCCATTTGCCTCAGGTTCCTTGGGGCAATATTTGGAACATGGTGCCTCAGCAGGACACTGCCTAGGTAGTCATATCACCAGTGTCTGTAGGTCCAGGCCGAGGCTCCCTGGGCAGGGCAGGTGGGTGTTCTGGCCTTTGCTGTGCCCACACGCAGCCTTGTCCAGGCCCATTGTTCAGATTGCAGTGAGGGAGCCACAGGGTCCATTTCACCCAACCTCGTCTCTGGACATCTGACCACGTGAGGCTTGTGATTTCCCTGCTGAGTCTCTCCCAGCTGTGTCTCCTCCCATGCTCCTCACAGCCATGTGGGTAGCATTAAAACTTTATCCACTAATGAGGTTTTGCCAAGCAATATTCTTCTGCACACAAATGGCAGCATTATGCATCTTCATATACTAAAAACAACTTGCAAAAGTATGTCAATATTGAACCCTATATTGTGTATAGTAACATAATCTTTTAATCATTTTAAATTGTACAGCTGAATAATATTCAATACATTCACAATATCTTTAAACCACCATTACTTTCCAATTTTTTAGAGTACTGGATTGTTTTTCTTTGATTTCTTTCTGCAATGGATCTCCCGGTGTTGATCTTGAGGTTGAAATTCTCTTACCTCACCGTCCCAGGCAGTGGGAATAAAAAGCCTTCAACAGCATGCCAAGCTTTTTCTAAGTGGTTTAATGACAACAAACCCAAACTGTGAACCATTTAAGCTGTAATTTTCACTTCCCACTTTTGCCAACCTCTGCGACCCTCTAATCTCATCCTTCTGTATACGTGACTTTACCTATTCCACATCATTCACATCAGTGGAACCCATGATGCTTGTCTGCTGTGTGGACTTATTTCTCTGCATAGCTGCCCAACGTCCAACCCTATTTTTGCACGTTGCAGTTTTGTTTCATCACACTTAGCGACAGTCAAAGACACTGTCACCCCACACTTGGATAGTGCATTCAGGTATAGAAGTATCTTTGAGGACATCTCTTTTTATTTTTCTACAGTGAATAACGCTGCTGGAACATACAAGTGCATTTGTGTCTCTGATTTCCATTCTTTGGGGCTCAGTACTGGGAGTGAGATTGCTGGGCCATGTGGAACTATGGGGCTAACTCTTGAGAAACTGCTGGGGTGTTTTGCAGTGGAGCTGCCATATTGCACAACCTGAACTGCATTCAAGTTTTAAAGGTTTAACTTTCAAATGACATTTCTCATATTTGTACATAAAAACATATTAGTTAGAAAATTATTCAGAATTATAAGTACACAACACTTATAATTTCACTACCTCAAAATAATAACCTTCAATATTTTTTCATAATTTTTCTTCTTTTGCGCACTTTTTTCCTGGAGTCATCAATATGAAACATTTTAATGACATTTTGTGGTCAAATTTATTTTCTTTATACTATCACTATAACATGACCATATCACCCTCATCAAAGTATTTTTCAATTCAATTTAACCATAGCATAGCTGATGCAATGAGAAGCTGAGAACCCAGAGCATGACTGCAGTTGCTGCAATTCACGAGGTGATGATTTGAAGGTGTCTGCTGTACCTGGTCCCCTAGGTCACTGTCCGATGTGTTAGTCCCTGGGAGCAGATGTCTGCCCCCTCCCACTGAACTTTAACTGCTAAGAGTCCCATAGTCCAGGGGCTCAGCAGTGACTGTGGAGTAGCAAAATTGCCTAGGACAGCTCCATAAAGGAATGAAACATTCTCCTTTGTTAAAATACAAATCCAAGTTCACCTTGTGGAAGGAAACATTCTCTTGAAGGGCCCTGGTGCTGGCTTCCCCTTCCTCTAAGGACAGTTTGTTTTTTTAATTATTTAAGAGAAAAAAGACACAGAAAAGAAAGACAAAAGCTAAAGAGTCAAACAAATGACAGCAGCAAATCCAAAACAGTAACATCATAGGTTTACAAAACAAGATGATAGGAACTTGACAGTGGTTGCAATATTGTGTATCATTACATTCAACATGGTGGTTTACATTAACAGATATACACATGTAAAATTGATCTAATCATATGTGTTAACCATTCTTTCTCAATAACTAATCATTCAGCAGTATAGTCATTTTAGCTATCTTACATATACATATAGAAGATTTATGTCTATTTTCCTTTTCCCTTCCTTCTTTTCTCCTTTTCCCTTTCCCAATTACTTTTGCTCTTTGAGCAGTTTCTTACCTTTACAGAGTATTTATTGTAGATTTTGCATCATATATACTGTTTCAGTTTCTTACAGTAGGGAGACAATATGGTAGTTACACACGTGAGTTTGATTTATTTCACTTAAGCGTATGGTCTCAAGTTGTGTCCATTTACTTTTAAAAGTCTCGATGCAATCTTTCTTGATAGCTGAGTAGTACTCCATTGTACAAAAATATCACATTTTTTTATCCATTCCTTGATTGATGGGCACTTGGATTGTTTCCAAGATTTGGCTATTATAAATTGGGTTGCTATAAACATGGGTGCACAAATATCACTGTGGTATGGTGTTTTCAATTCTTCTGGGAAAATGCCCAGAAGTGGGATAGCTGAGTCAAATGGGATCTCCAATCATAGCTTCTTAAGGAAACTCCACACTGAATTCTAGAGTGGTTGCACCAGTCTACACTCCCAGCAACAGTGGAGAAGAGTTCCTTTTTCCCCACAGCCCCTCCAGCATTTGTTACTGGTTGATTTTTTTCTTATCTTGGTCATTCTTCCTGGAGTGAAATGGAATTACAGTGTTGTTTTAATTTGCATTTCCTGAAGGACCATTGATATTGAACATTTTTTCATATATTGACTTGCCATTTTTATTTGTTCCTCGGAGAAGTGTGTATTCATCTCAGATGCCCATTTTTGGACTGAGTCTTTGAATTTTAGGGGCCTGATTTCTTTTAATTCTTTATAT
>RJWM01015807.1:0-46989 GCA_004363535.1 Dasyprocta punctata | reverse complement strand
CTGTGTTACAAGGTCTCATGTGCACTTTGTTTCATGTTTAAAAACTTTATTTTTGCAGCAGTGGGGATCAAACCTTGGGCTCCACACTTGGAAGGCAAGTCCTCGACATCCTTAGCTCCCCCTCTACTGTAAATTTTTTTGTTTGTTTGTTTGAGACAAAGTCTAAACTAAGTTGCCCAGTCTGGCCTTGAACTTGCAATCCTCCTGGCTCAGCCTCCCACATATGCATTTGAAAAACATCACACAGCTGCTGTATTGTAAGCAGATATCTCAGTAGAGAGGCTTTTGGGACTACCTTTTGCTTTTGATTAGCATAAGCAGGCCTAATCAGTTCTAAGTGCTGGCCCTGCCTGGCCTGGCTAGAGGCGATGTCAGATCTCCATTCCCCTGCATGGCCCCAATTTATCTTCATTTTTGCCTGTGTCATGTTCAGCTTTCAACGGGGCTTTCCTGGGGGGTTCTAGTAGGGCTGTCATCGTCCGAAAACTTTCCGTGCTGTTAGTTGCAGTGCATCTGTTTCTTATAAAGCATGGATTTTGTGTGTCTTCGAATCTTGAAAATGTGACTTTCGCTGTTCACTCTCTTCCACCCCAGTGGGCCTAATCAATGCCACAGAGAAACTGCGTTCTGACGCCCGTAATGAAGGCACTGTTACGTTGCATTTTCTTAATCTGTGTCACTCAAGGGAGAAGCGGGGCAGAATTTATGTGCCCAGTAGAGCAAGGTGGCAGTGATTTATTTATCACGTAGGCCCATGGGGGGATATTAGTATTTAGAAAAGAAAAGGTAGGCACGGTGAGTGATCTTCTCATTAGAGCACTTGGCGTCCTGTGCCTGGGACAGTGGGGCAGAGACTGCTGTGGCCCTGGAGACTACTCTTATTTCAACTCGAGGGAGAAGGGAAAAAGATTACCTTAGAAAGAGAACCCTTCCCCTGACTCAGCACGGACTGGTTGCTGAGCTTTTTTGCTGGATTTAGGAGCTGAGGCTCCATCTCTGGAGTCAAACTTGGAAGGTTAGGAAACCGTGTCCTTCCCAAGACTCCACTGTCTTTGCAGTAGGAAGACGGCACACCTTTGAGCACTCTGCAGTTCTTTTTCTTTTCTCTTCTGAGGCAGAGTCTCACTATGTCACCTGTGCTTGTCTCCAGTTCCTGGGCTCAAGGGATCCTCCTACCCCTGCCTCCTCATAGCTAGGATCAAGACAAGTGGCACCAGCATTGGAATTCTCTGAACCTACCTCTGTGCTGCTTCCAAATTAATTGCCTTGATTTGTCTCCACTTTGGTGAAGTCTATTTGTTTTTGAAATCACAAGATACAGTCAGTGGTCCACTTATTCCACTTATTTGGTCTACTTATTTGGTCCATTTATTCTCAGTGTAGTCTGCAATGATAAAAACGGCCCACCAGATCCTGTTAGAGGGGTGTTTCATTCATTTCCCCCATTCACAATAGAAGTGTGCCATTCAGCCCATCTTTCTAGATGAGAAGAGCAAGGCCCAGAAAAGTTAGGTGTGTGTCCAAGTCTACAGAACGGGCAGCACTGTCATTCTGAATGGTTCCCTTCACACTCTTGTGACTTGTGCCATTGTTACTCATTTACACATCTGCCTCCTCCTCTGAGGTATGAACTTCTTGAGAAACAGGGCAATGTCATGTTTGTCTTATGCGCTCCATGGCTTCTGGCCTTGCCCCACACACAGTATGGGTGTGATAACCGTGGGGTGAGCAAGTGGTATTCAGGATGCCAAATACTTGCACCGTGACTTTTCAAGATTATCCACAACTCCTAACAGAGGAATATTTTAGTAAGAATTATGGGTAAAATGAATGGAAAGCAAAGTTTGTCGAGAAACATTCCTTTTTCTTATTGTTCTGAGACTAAGACACATGAAAACAGGAAAGAAATAGAGTCCTCCCCTATCCATTTTTGTTCTCATGGGGTTGAAATCCTAACCCTCTTTAGAGATTGCCACGCTGCTAATGCGGGCGAGCTACAGTGCAGTGGCTGCTGAGAGATGGCGGGCCGTGTTGACCTGGTGTCAGGTTGTGCAGGGCTTGGCTGAAACCCAACCTGAAATGGTTTTTCTGGTCTCCAGGAGCATTTCTGTCACATGTATACAAGTCGCTCTAAGTGGCCGTGTAAGGTACTTGAGCTCCCAAAGCTTGATGTACTGCCTGTCCCAGATTTGTTAGAAAATTTTTTCTGTTATCTTTATAGATTTGTTTTGCTTGTTTTTGAGATTGATAAAAATGTCAAATTGTGTATATTCCTCTGAAATTTGTTAATTTGCTTGTTTTTCCTCAATATTGTTCTCTAGGATTGAATCCATTCACGTTGAGGCTTGCAGCCAGGTTTCAGCTGTTTCTACCGTGGTGCAGTATTTCACGGTATCCATCAACCATCGGGTGCTTATCCAGCCTTCTGCTGACAGATGTCTGAGTGGCTCCAGTTCTTTACAGCATGTCCAATGCTGCTAAGAACACCCCTGCATATGTTTTGGGTGCATAGGTGCAAGAATTTCATAGAAAAACTATGTAGGAAAGAAATTGATGTGTTAACTTTTCAAAATAGTGCACAATTGCTTCCCACCATTGAACCACACTGGGGACAAATACAGGGGTAGGTCAGGGAAAAGGAGGCGTGGGGGGAGCAGGGTGTAGACGGGAGGATGAGGGTGAGGGTGAGCATGGGAAAGCTGCTGGGCACAGGAAACAGGCAACTTCAGGTGGACCCGAGCTTAGAGGCTGGGAAAGAGGCCGGAGCAGCAAGGCTGGGGAGACTGGCAGGGAATTGGGAGCAGAATTTTGTTACATGTCACTTGGACACTGCCAAGGGAGGTTAGGTGGAGAGTGGATGCAATTTGCTCTAACATTTCAAACGATGTTCTGACTGCTCCATAGAAACTGGGTTAGTGCTGGAAGCAGCAAGAGCATTAGAATCCTGCTATATTTGAAAACCTGGGGACTGAGCAGTGTAGAGGACGGTAGGGGTGAAGTAGAAAAGAAGAAATAGGAATGGTAAAAGCAATGAGCTGGGCTTGGTGGTGCAGCAGTGATATAGTTCAGGCTGGTCTTGAACTCATTAAATAGCCCAGGATGGCCTCAAATTCCCTGCAATCCTCCTTTCTCAGCATCTCAAGTGCTGCAATTATAGGTGTGTGCCATCATGTGAGGTTTGTTTTATTATTCTTTTAATGCCCCTATGATAGGTACTGGGGTGGTTAACTGTGTCAACTTGATTGGCGTGGGAGTCACCTAGGGTTTCAACAAAGCACACTTCTGAGTGTGTCTGGGTAGGTCATGGAGATGTGACTTTGAGTACTGTGTAAGGTCCCTGGCCACTCTTAACTGGTAGTGCTCCCTTGCTGTGTTTCCCAGTTGCCATGAACTAAGTAGCTTTGCTTTTCTGGGGTCTTCACCATGCTGTTCCTGCCTTGGAGTCAGCTGACCATGGACTGAATCCCTTGTTATTTTCTAGGCTGTGTTTGATGCTATTATCATTGCTAATGGTACCACCACAGCCAAAAGTGAGCCAAATCAAATGTATCCTTGAGTTGTGGGTGTCAAGTATTTGTTCAGCAATGGGAAAACTGACTAAAAGGGTAGTGATTTCTCATTTTCCACTTTTAATAAGTAATTTGTGTCCTTTGTATTTCCTAATTAGCCTGCTAGAGTTTAGTAATTTTAATGATGTTTTCAAAGGACCAATTTTAGTTCTCTTATTTTTCTCTGTTACTTTTTCAATTTTATTTTCATTGATTTCTGCTCTAATTTGTATTATTTCTTTTCTTGTGTTTACTTTGGATTTAATTTTCTCTTTCTAGCTTCGTAAGTTCGGAGGGAGAACCAAGACGGTGGAGTGGTGAGCAGCAGAGAAAGAGCCTCCCTGACAGCTGCTGTCCAGGTGCTGGAATGTAGCGAACTGACAGAAAACAAGAAGGAGGCAAGTGGGTGTCCTGGACCCAGGAAGGATCTGAAGTGAGAACTGAAGCCCAGAGAGGGAGTGAAGAAGGAGGGAGCTGGTGGCGCCTTCTCCCTGAGACAGGACTCTCTGCACGAGAGGAGTGGTTCAGACCTGCAGACACAGGATGGCTGCCGGAGACCCCAGAGGCCTCCACAGAGAGATGCGGCAGTGGAGGGGAGCAGCACACGTGAAGGACTGCACTAGCTGGCAGTGAGTACGGAGGGCTCGGTCAGCTTGTGCGAGACAGAGATTGGCTGGGAGCCATCTTGGAGAGGGGCTGACTGAGCTCAGAACTCAGAGTGGCTGCTGGGTCCATCCAGCCACTCCCGGCTGGGCTCAGGCCCAGGGAAGATGCGCTGATGGCTGCAGGTCAAATGAGTCTGGTCTCAGCCAGAAGGCAAAGGCTCATTGAGATTATCCACTACCCCACCAAAAAGCTGCTGCTGGCTTCCTGGGGTAAATCAACATGGACAGGGACTCTGTCAGCGACAACAGAGACAAACCTAGAAGTAGACATTTTTCTTTTTTTCCCTTTCTCTTTGTTGTTGTTGCTGTTGTTGTGGTTCTGTTTTTATTTATTGTTTTTTTCTCTTTTATTGTTTGATCTTGTTTTTATATGAGTATGAATATTGTTTCTCACCTGTTTGTGGTTGTGGTTCTGTTCTTTTTATCTCTTCCTTCTCTTTTTCTCTCCAGTGTTCTGCACCAATTTCCCAAAGTTAGCCTAATCCCGCTTTGTCCTTCAGCCTTATTTCTAATCTCTTCCTCTTTTTCCATTTTTCTATTTTCTCCCCAAACCATTTTAAATTTTTACTCCTGAAGGCAAAATTGACATATTAAGAATTCTTATACTGCATTTAATTTTCTGGTTTGCTTTAGATTTTGTTATATAACCACTAATCTAGTTCATATAGTTAAAGGTGGCAAGTAAATGCTTAGCTTAGTTTGTTATTTTCTAGGCTGTGTTGGATGCTATTATCATTGCTGATGGTACCACCACAACCCAAAGTGACATAATTATTCTAAACAGTTGCTCTTCCTGGTATTCCAAGACTGAGATTGACTAAGGATTCCAGAAAATACTGTGACACAGTGCCAAAGCACCAGGGGCTGGGTCAAACAGGCAATTACTTCTCATCCCCAACAAATTGAAGAGGTAGGATTTTGCAACAGACTCAAAACACAAAACTAGGTACATATGGAAGATACTTCAGAGCAGTAGTCATTTCCTAAGTGTTCTAAAGACTAGCAATAAAGCAACTCACCATAAGCAACCTACAAACATCACCCAAGGAATTAAACTTAAGAAAGAAAATGAGAAGATACTTGAATAAAATGCAGCCTTAGATATCCAGTTCATCAAAGGCAAATCCAGAGGGCAGTGAGGTAAGAAAATTCAAAAGCCACCAACCTGACCTCTCTGAAGTGCTAACAACAAAGCAATTAAATGAGGCTCTAGAAAAAAATCAAATCAGAAATAATTTCTCAGATAGCTGCAAAGATGGTGTCTACAATGAAAACCATGCTTAGTGACTTTAGAACAGAAACAGACAAAAAAAAAATTGAGGAGTTTAAGAAAATTATGGAAGCCATGAAAGCTCAGCATAGGAAAGAAATGGAATCCATAAGACAGATTCAAGTAAATACCCAGGAGAATAAAAATTGCATTGAAAGTATCCTCAGCAGATTAAGCCAATGTGAGGACAGGATCTCAGATATAGAAAACAGGTTTGTGGATAGCAATCATGAAAAGATTTCTTAAAGATAGCAAGGAACTAAAAGAAATCAATCCAGCAGCTGCTAGATGAGGTAAAGAAGAATAACTTAAGATTGACTGGAGTCAATGAAAAAGCAAGAATAATATTTAAAGACAAAACTGTTCACAGACATCACAGCAGTAAACTCTCCTGGTGGAGAAAAAGAATTAATCACAATAAAAAAATCTATAGCCACACATATCATAATTTCCAGAAGATTCCAGAAATTAAACACAAGAATAGAATCTTAAAAGCTGTTAAAGAAAAGAAACAAATTGGCAATAAAGGAAAGCCTATCAGAATCACAGCTGACTTCTCAGCACAAACCCTCAAGTCAAGAAGAACTTAGAGTGAAGGATTTCAGGTTTAAAGGAAAAAAGCCTTCAACTCAGATTTATGTACCCCACAAAACTATCTTCCAAAACTGATGGAGAAATAAGACTGTTCCGTGGCAAAGAACATTTGGGGAACTTTATGACTACCAAACCAGCACTCTAAAATGTTTTGAAGAACATTCTGGAAAGAGATAACAAGGACTACAACTCCATGAACTGCAACAGAAGGAATCCACTAGTAAAGGAAAACAATTAAACAGAGAGAAGAAAAAAAAAAAAAGAGGGGGCACTAACAACAAGAAAATACCATAACAAAGATAAGTCAGTACATATCAGTTATAACCATCAATGTTAATGATCTCAATTCACCAATCAAAAGACATAGATTGGCAGAATGGCTCAAGAAGCAAGATCCAATAATATGCTGCATACAAGAAACATATTTAATTCAGAAAGAAATTCATAGACTGAAAGTCAAAGGATGGAAAACAGTACTCCATGTGACAGAAACCCAGCAGGGATAGCTATTCTCTTTGCACAAAGTAAATTTCAAGCCAAGACTGATTAAGAGAGATAAAGAAGTTCACTATATCCTTGTAAAGGGAACAATTCAAGAGGGACAGATAACAATCATAAATATATGTGCAACAAATACCAGTGCACCCAACTATATAATACAGATAGTAATGGGCATGAAAAATCAAATACGCTTTAATACAGTTATATTGGGGGATCTCAATACTCCACTATCACAAAAAGACAGATCAACTAGGCAAAAAATCAATAATGAAATATTAGAACTGAGCCAAACTTTTGAACAAAACGACAGTAGATGTCTACAGTGTGTTCCATCCCATGACATCAGAATACACATTGTCCTCAGTTGCACATGGGATGTTCTCCAAAACAGACCATATACTGGCTCATAGAAGAAGTTTAAGCAAATGCAAAGAAATTTAAATTATCCCATGCACAATATCAGACCATAGAGCAATGAAATTGGAATTTAATGACAAAGGAAACCACAAGAACTTCATACACACACAAAAATTAAATAACGCCCTCCTGAACAACCAATAGGTTACAGATGAAATTAAAGAAGAAATTAGAGAGTTTTTGTAATTAAATGATAACAACAATACAAAATTGTTGGGAGCCATTGAAGCTGGAAATTGACCTAAGGCATGACTCAGACATGACCCTACCAAAGTAACAAAGAGCACCCTGGTCAACCACCTGAAGAAGTTGCTACAGCCCAGAAAAACACCAAGCTCCTGGACAATCCAAGCAATGGGTTGCTAGGCAGAGGGGCTGAAATTGACATCATCTTTCCCCCTTGTATAAATAAACATGCAGCATTGGTTGAGCAGTTCCTTTCCTCCCACAGGAGAGTGAGGGCTCCACCTGACCCCAGCTTTGTCTTTTCTTTATTTTTCTCATCCTCTGGCGTTCCTTCATCCCAAGAACCTCAGGAGCCACATGGGTTACTGCACAAAATACCATAACTTATGGGATACAATTAAAGCAGTCCTAAGAGGGAAATTTATAGCAGTGAATACCCATATCAGGAAAACTGACTAAGTACAAATAAACAATGTAATGATGAACCTCTAACTTCTAGAAAAGAAGAGCAGGCTAAGCCAAAAATTTGTATGAGGGATGAAATTATAAAGATCAGAGCAGACATTAACACATTGGAGACTAAAAAAACCAATGCAAAGATTCAATGATTGAAGAGTTAGTTCTTTGACAGATTAAATAAAATCAACAAACCCTTATCCAATCGTATCAGAAAAAAAGAAAAGGATAGTTTCATAAGTTGGCACTTTAGATAATTGATTTGAGAATTTTCTCCCCTCTTCTCTCTTCTCCATCCTCCTTCCTTCCCTCCCTTCACCCCCAACCCCATGGCGTTCAAATTCAGGGCCTTGTGTGTAACAGGCAAGCATTTTACCACTAAGCTGCAGTCCCAAAACGTGTTAGAGAAATATGTGCATTCAATGTTACACATTTCTCTCCAAGTACTGCTTTCACACTTTCCACAAATTTTGATAAATTATGTTTTCGTTTAATTTAAAACAGTCAATATTTCTTTTGAGATTTCTTTTTTGGTCCATATGTTATTTAGGAGTACGTTACTTAACTTTCAAGTATTTAAAGGATTTTCCAGACACTTCTCTTGGTCTTTCTGTTGATTTCTAGTTTTATTCCTCTGAGGTCTGAGAGTAGACATTGGATTTTTCTCATTTTTTTAACGTTTGTTAATTGGTACTTTGTGTCCCAGAATGTGGCTTATTTTGGTGAAAGTCACATATGAGCTCGAGAAGAATGTGTAGCTTGCAGTTTGTGGATGAAGAGTCCATATGTGTTCATTATATTTAGCAGATCAGTGATGTTGTTGAAATTAACTATATTTTTTCTACTTGCTATGGTTTGTGTCTTGTTGTTCCCTCAAAGCCTCATGCAGTTATAGGGCTTTTTCAGAGGCAGCTGAATATAGAGTGTGTGATGCTGGGATTAAAGGTGTGTGATTATTAATCAGTCCACTGATTGGTTTGGCACTACTCTATGGATAGAATTAAGGGTGTGAGTGCCACACTCACTCTAGGGTGGGTGACCTGCATACAATATAAGGGACAGAGTTTTAGCTCCCCCTTGTTGCTTTTGCTACTTCGTGGGCACCATGAACCATCTCTCCTCTGTGATGTCCCTCTGCCAAGCCACCCTGCCTTGGAGCCAGCTGACTATGGCTTGAAACCTCTACAAACTGTGAGCCAAGTAAATCTTACCTCCTTTAACTTCAGGTGTCTGGTATTTTGTTTCAGCAATGACAAAAGTGACTAAGACACCACTGGGTTTATTTCTTACAGAGATGAACTGGATTCCCCAATTATAATAGTGGATTCACTGATTTCTCCTTTCAATTCTGTCAACTTTTAAATTTTTTATTTGTTTTGTTCTTTTGTTTCTGTTTTGTTATTTTTAAAAAGAGGGCCTGGAAAGATTTATTAGACAGAAGGTTTAGGCTACACTCAAGAATGGAGTGTAGGTGCTCAGAGAAGTGAGATGCATTGTTTCCTGGAACAAGAAACACTGGTGCTTCTCTTGATGGACTGGAAACCCCAGGAGAAGGTGCCCCCAACAAGGCTCCTTTTCTACAGATATGGGCTCAGCCTTTTGGGGGGAAGGAATAAGTAATTTAAACACTCTTTGGATTCTCTCACTCTCAACCTCCTCCTTTACCTTAGGATCAGGTTCCTGCTCTTTATTCTCTCAATTTACAGCTTTCAGCATTCCTAAGGAATTTTGGGTGTGATGGCCCAAAAGGGAAGGATACTAAATTTAATCAAAGAAATGCTGATGTGGATCACCTAGGGAAATGCCACTAGGTCTTGAAGTTGCAATCTTGTAAAATTACAATTTTTAGTTAAGACTTTTGCATCTCCTTTGTACTTATCTTTTATTTCTTCTATCCTATCTCATCTTCTTCCACCCCAAGAATTTGATCCCTTATTTCTAAGGGGGCACAGAAGGCCCAACATTCTATCTTTTTTATAAGTTCTTCTTATTAATATGTGTTTGTAGTACAAAGTGATTACAATCACTGTGGGGAGTTGGTCCATGCACATAACATTTAATACTTTTTTTACCCCCTCACCTCTCTGCCCTCTTTGTATGCACAATGATCACATTCCTCGTAGGGATATGGGATATGCACACAGCACTTCACAGCCCCCCATCTAATTTCCTTCCCCTCTCTATTCCCTCCCTCTTCCTTCCATCTTTTTGGTTGCCTTCATTCTTTCTACTTGTAACTGCTTCAGACTGAGGAGGGATATTGATCCTGCCTAATCAGGGATTTAAAGTTTCACCTTGACTGATCTAAAGGAGATAAAGAAAGATGGGTTTTGCTGTTTGATAACTGATCATCTTTTGATAGTCAGAACTGAGGTCCTGACATCTCTTTTACCTTTGGTCACTGATTCACCAGGAGAAAATGTCACCAGGCTTGGTTCTGTGAATTTTTGCTTTACATATTTTGATGCTGTGTTGTTAGGCACGAGTATGTTAAGGATTATTATATATTTTGGGAGGTGGACATTTTTATCATGTGATAATTTCACTCTCTATCAATAATTACTTGTTCTGAATTCTGCTCCATTTGGAATAATACACTGCCTCCACTTTCTTTAAATCAATGTTATTATATACACTTCTCGAGTTCACTCTTGATCTAAATATCATTATGTTTAAAGCAGGTTTCATGTAGGAGATGTACTTTTGAGTGTTGTTTTTTGATCCACTCTGATAATCTCTACTATTTATTTATTTTGTGTACCAGGAATTGAACTCACAACCTTGCACTTGCCAGGCAGATATATCCCACTTGAGATATATCCCCAGTCAAATTTCTACCTTTTAGACCATTCGTTTACACCACTGATGCTCAAAGTGATTGTTGGTGTAGTTGGATTACTATCTTTCATATTTGCCATTGTTTTGTTTGCTACCTTGCTTTTTGTATGTTTTTATCTTTAATACTTTTTCTGCCTTTTATAATACTTTTAAATTTTGAAAATTAATTTTATTGGTCCTGTGTTTTTGTTGTTGTTGTTGTTTTGTTTTGTTTTTAAGCCATGTTCTTGTTCTTTGGTCTTACCATGTATCCCAACCTGGCCTTAAACTCACAGCAATCATACTGCCCTCAGCCTCCCAAGTATTGGGACTACAGAAGTGTACCACCATGCCCACCTTGGTACATTTTTGATATATATGATGAACACATTCATCATAGGAAATTTGTATCTGTACATAATATATCTTGTTTCTTTTTCCTCCAATCCTTCCCCCCCAACCCCTCTTCTCCACCTCATTTACAAAAACTTTGGTTCCATTTTTTCCTTTATATTCTCATATTTTCCCCTTCTGTCTTGTCTTCTTCCCTCCTCCCTTGTTCCACTTCCCATTTGAACATTTTCTTCCTGTATCTCAATATCTATTGTACATTTTGGTCTTTATTTACCCTTTTGGCTTCTCACTCCAGAAAAATAATGAGATATTTAAACATGTGTGTGTGATATATTTCACTTAAGGGTATGTTCTCAAGGTGTATCCATTTACCTAGAAATGCCTCAAATTAATCTTTCTTTATGGAAGAGTAGTACTTCATTGTATAAAAAACCCTTCATCTTCTATATTCATTCATTGGCTGATGGGCATTTGGGCTATTTCCAAGATTTAGCTTTTACAAACAGTGCTTCTATAAAAATGGGTGTGCATTTATCACTGTGGTATGATGTCCTTAATTTTTGGGGAAGATAACAAGAAGGGGAATAGCTGGGTCAAATGGAACTCCTAATTTTAGTTTTTTGAGGAATCTTCACACTGATTCCTGTAGTGGTTGCACCAGTCTATACTCCCATCAACAGTGGAGAAGTGTTCCTTTTTCCCCATAGACCCGCCAACATTTGTTATTGATTGATGTTTTTGAAAATAGCCATTCTCATCAAGACGATTATATACCATGACCAAGTAGGATTCATCCCAGGTATGCAGTAATGGTTCAATATACATAAATCTGTAAATGTAATACACCATATTAACAGAGCCACATACAAAAATCATATGATCATCTCAATAGATGCAGGAAAAGCTTTTGACAAAGTCCAGCACCCATTCATGATAAAAACCCTACAAGAAATTGGAATAGATGGTCTTTATCTCAATCTGATAAAAGCCTTCTATAACAAACCAACAGCCAACATGATACTAAATGGACAAAAACTCAAAACCATCTCTCTAAAACCAGGAATGAGACAAGGATGTCTACTGTCTCCACTCTTCGTCAACATAGTCCTCAAAATTTTAGCTTGAGTAATTAGACAAGAGAAAGAAATAAAATGAATAAAGATAGGAAAGGAAGAAGTTATACTAATGTTGTTTGCAGATGATATGATACACTACATAGAAGACCTCAGAAACTCCACCAAAAGACGTCTCGATTTCACAACCAGATTCAGTGTGGTAGCTGGAAACAAAGTTGACACTCAAAAACCCATAGCATTCCTGTACACAAATAGCAAACTTACTGAGAGAGAAATTAGGGAACAACACCCTTCAAAATAGTATGAAAAAATGAAATATTTAGGAATCAATCTAACAAAGGAACTAAAAGATTTTTACATTAAAAATGACAGTACTCTGAAAAAGGAGATCAAAGAGGATATCAGAAAATGGAAATATATGCCCTGCTCTTGAGTAGGAAGAGCCAACACAGTGAAAATGGCCATCCTCCCAAAATTGTTATCTGTTTGAATCTGTTTCATGGATTCCATTTCTTTCCTGAGGCTTCCTATTTTTTTTAAAAAATCAGTATTTCCTCTAGATTCATTAACCATGTCCTTCATTATGGTCATCATCTCTTTAGTTATCTGAAAAATTATTTCTAATTTGATTTTTTCTGGAGACTCATTCATCTGTTTTGCTTCTGTTTCTAACATTTCAGAGAGTTCAGGTGTGTGGTTTGTGAATTTTTCCACCTCACTAACCCTTGGGTTTGCCTTGAGTATGTTGGAAGTCTAAGGTTGTATCTTGCTTCTGTGTCTTCTCACTTCCTATTTTTTCTTTTTGGTTTGTTTTTGTGTTGATGCTTGCAAAATGCTTATGGCAGGGTGCCTTTATTGCTAGTATCAAGAACTACTTAAGAAATGACCAACTAGTTTTCAGAGGTGTCTTCTAGGTATAGCTGGCTTTTGGATTTTGAGACTGTTGTAAGATTCTACCTCTTCAATTTATTGGGTATGAGAAGTTGCTCCCTAGCTGGCCTAGTGCCTGGTTCTTTGTTACTGGCCTATAGTATTGTTTATGACCCTACTAGAAGACAAGGAAGAACAAGTGAATGGAGCAACTATCTTGCCTTGGCTAAAGTAGTACAATCAGTAATAGCAATAGCATCAAGCAGACTCTAGAAAATGAGAAACTGTGGTAACTATTAATTTTCTACCTTTAAGTGTATGAGGAAAATTTGTAGTTAAACAGCAAAATCTAAAACAAACCAGAAAAGCAGATACAGTATATACCTTTTCAATAGTGATTTTACCCTCAAGGGAGAAAATATAAAAGATGTGAGGAAAAATAGAGAAATAGACAAAGACAAAGAGGGTAGAAACAAGGCTGAAAGACAAAGGAAGATCATACAAGTTTTGGGAAACTGGTGAAGGAGATAGGAGGAAAAGAAAGAAGGAAGAAACAGAAACAAGAACAATAAAACAACAACAATAATAAAACCCAGAAACTATGTTCATGCTCATATAAAAACAAGGAAAAAAATCAAGAAAAAAGAAAAAAAAAACAGCAAAGAAAGAAAGGAAAAAGTCTCCTTCAGGGTGTGTCTCTGCTGTCACTGGTAGACAATGGGTCAGGCAGAGCCCGAACCCGTGTTGGCTGATCCCAGCAAGTCTGCAGCTGAATTTCCGTGGGTTGACAGAAAACCCCCACAAGGTTGTTCTTTCAATTCCACTGAAGTTTTTGCTGATCCTGGTTTCTAGCTGTGAGGCTAGGACCCAAGTTTTACAGCATACAACATCCAGGTGTACATCCTTTACTACTGAGTAGGCATTTTATGTGACTCTGTTTTTATTCATTTCTTAGCATAAAATCCTTTTTAAGAAACTCTTTTTAGCGATTGCCATAGAGTTTGCAATATATACTTACAACAATCCAAGTCTTCTTTCAGTTAGTGTATTTTAGAAATCAAAATTATCTCTTTCTGTGCCTTGAACCATAGCTGTCATTTAGTTCGCTAGTACATCAGCATACATAGTCAAATACATTATTATTAATGTTTTACAGAAAGTTTTTATTAGATTGGCTAAAATAAGAAAAATGAAATTTTATTATTCATTTATTTCTTTTCTGTTTCTTTTTCTTCCAACCTTTGTCATTGCCTTTCTCTCTAAAGAACTTTTTAATATATCTTGAAAGGCAATTCTATTGGCAACAAACACTTTCAATTTTTGTTGGAGGAAGTATTTCTCCTTCCCCTTTGAAGTATCATTTCACAGGGTACAGAATTCTAAGTGTTGTTTTTCTCCCAACAATTTAATATTTCTCTACTCTCTTCTTGCTTGCGTGGTGTCTGAGGAAGAGGTGGATATAATTCCTTTTTTCTATGTTTAGGTGTTAGGTGTTTTTTCTTTTGGCTCCTGTCAAGGTTTTTTCCTTTATCTGTGAGTTGCTATGGTTTGAATATAATACGCTTAGGTATAGCTTCTTTTTTGCTTTGCTTTCTTAAGATCGAGTGTAGATTTCTTGGATGAATGTATTAGTGCTTGTTTCTTTTCATTAAACATCCAAATTTTCATGAAAGTTGCATGTGTCAGACATGGTTTCTCCCATGTCTTTTTCTCTGGAGTGGTCCAGGCCATGAGGGTCTTAGTGCAGCACAAAGCTGACTCAGAACTTTAGAAACTGCTGATATCATGAGTACTTTTTCTGTGGATAACACGGACATGATTCTATTGATGAGTAATAAAATCAGGTAAAGCACAGGAGACGGAAACCTAGCAGGGCTCCGCACGCGCAGGCGGTGAGGAGGTGGCCGTCTGGCCGGTGCTCACTGTCACTGGGCAGTGAGGCTGCAGAGCAGAGCCCCCGCTCGGAGGAGGACTCTGGACAGGGAGCGTGGGGAAATCCGTGTTGAGGGCGCACTATGCAGCAGCCAGGCCTCGTGGAAAGTCATTGGAGGTACTGAGAGCACTCCGATCCCCGGGCAGGGCCACAGAGCACGTGCAGAATCTTTGTAATTAAAGAGCAGCAGGAGTTGTTTGGGGAATTATCTCCCAACCAGGGTGCTTCCTGACAGACCTCTTCCAGCAGAGACAGCAGAGGTGCTTTTCTAGCAGCTCAGCACCTGCTTCCTGTAAAGCAGAAACTCTGGGTGCCAGGGAGAGCAGTAGCCTCCTGCAAGACTCGCTGTCAGCCTCACAGCTTGTTCCTTCGCAGCTGAGAGCGCCTCTTCATCAGAGAATCCAAGAAACTGGACATTGGAAAATGCAAGCAACAGACTTATTGCTTCCTTTGGAACTTCAGAGAAGCCGATCTTCCCGTGGCTTAAACGGTCGAGGGCACGGGGCCCATCCTGATGGTCAAGGAAATCGCAGAGAAATTCCGTAGCAGGCTTTCCAAGGCAAAGAGCAAGCTGGTTGACTTTACCCTTGTTCAGTACTTCATCAAAGGCAGTCAGGTCTGTGAGGGTGTTTGTTAGCTGCACTCCTAACTCCAGCCTCCGGCTGTGTCAGCAGCAATATGGTGCAGTCGGCAAACTGTGTACCTTGAACATAGTCAGTGTGATACACATGGTAACCTGATTTGTAGTATAAACATGGATTTCAGAATCATTTCTTCTAGTACTGAAAGTGTCTCCTAAGTGACATCAGGAAAAACAATCAAGTCCCCTAAGTTTGTAAGAGTTGTGAAAGACCCATGTGCCAGGGTGACTTTAGTGTGCTGAAGGTAACCCTGGAGTAACTGACCCAATCCTGCCTCAACAGCAGCAGGTTTGAATAGCATTTGGTTTTGGAGCAATCGCTTGAGGTGCTGCAAACCCTACATGGGATGATCTGCAGTCAAGTCCACAAGGAGAACCAGTGAAGGTTCAGCGTGTCTGTCACGGGCTGCCCAGAGATGTGAGCAGCTCTCTTAAAAGACAGGGCCAGTCCTTCCCTGTCAGCAAAACACATTGCTCACAGCTCGCTCCATACATGGTGTGAGCTTCAGTAAGCTAAGAGAATGGCAGTAGAGTGCCAGCTTTCTAAGACACAGAATATTGCAGGGAATGACTCTGGAAAAGTTGTCCACTGGAGCCGCAGTGTGTGGAAGACGGCCTCACCCCGGGACGGGCGGCTCTCAGCCCACTTCTGGCTTGGTTGTGGGCATGCTGCTGATACCGCCTTGCCCACCCGGCCCTCACAGTCAGCCTAGGCATAGCTTTTTTATTAGTAGGTATTTGTCATACACATTGATCACATTCATTGCAGGGATTTTGTACCTGTACATAATATATCTTAATTCTTCTTTTCTTTCCATTCTCCTCCCCTCTCTTTGCAGCATTTCACGTTTGTCCTGCTTGCTGTTCTTGGAGCTTCCTACATCTGTGGGTTGACACCTGACATTGATTTGGAGAAATTCTATGTCATTATTGTTTCAAATATTTCTTCTTTTTTCTCTTTCTTCTGGTCTTCTCATAATGTATATGCTACATTATTGTAGTTGTTCCACAGTCCTCAAATACTCTGATTTTTCCTCCTACTCTTTTTTCTCTTTGCTTTTCAATATTGGAGATTTCTTCAAGGTGTCCTCAAGCTTGAAGAATTTTTTCTCAACCATAAAAGGCATTCTGTATTTTCATTAGTGATTTTAATTGCTAGTGTTCCTGATTCTTCCTTTAGAATTCCCATTTTGACTTATTCTGCTCATCTATCCTTGCATGCTGTCTACTTTATTCCTTAGAGTCCTTAGAATATTGGTTGTAGTTTTAAATTTCTGATTCCTGGTCGAGTAATTCCAACATCCCTGCTGTATCTGACTTGCTTGCTCTGTCTATTCAAACTGCTATATATACCTGTGTGTGTGTGTGTGTGTGTGTTAGTGTGTGTGTGTATGTATGTGTGTATGCATGCATGGTACTGGGGACTGAACCCAGGGATGCTCTACCAGTGTTCTACATTCCCAGCCCTTTGTATTTTTTATTTTGAGACAGTGTCTTGCTAAGTTGCCCACATTGGCCCTGAGCTTGTGATCTTTCTATCTTAGCCCACAGGGCTGTGCCATTATGCTCAAATGTTTTGTGATGTATTTCTGATAGGTGGTGTCAGAGTCTTGGCCTAGCCCCAGTCTCCTAAATGAGTAGATGCTGAATGACTTAAATAGAAGAGACAGGTGGTATGATTTTTAGGGCTCCAGGAAGGTCAAACGCCCCGTAACTGAATTTGAGATTCCCTGGGGGCTAAGAGAAAGAACTTCTCCAGGCAGCCCTTATTTATTTGGTTTTCAAGCAAACAAAGGGGATACTGAGGCAAATGCAGTAACTGAGCAGGACCTTGGGAATCAGTTCAAAGTCTTCTCCAAGTGGTAAGTTTTGCCGGTTAAGAGAACCGTTAGATCTCTACGGTTGGTTGGCAGCTTTATTGCTGTAGAATGGGGGTCAGCAGCCCATGTCCTTGGCCACCTCAGCTGCGGTCGTCTTGAGCTCAGAGCACTGTGCATCTGCTCTTTTCCAACACAGTCACGGGGCCCTGTGTCAGCACCTTAACCCTGTGCAACGCCGTCTCCGACAAGGTAGACCTGAGACACTGAGCAAAAGGAACTGAAATACACAAGTAAGACTGCAGTAATATGGTGGTAATGGCAATGGACTGAATTTTGGAGGCTCCCTAAACTGAGATAAGGAACCTAACACATCCTAAACACAGAATGGGTTCGCAGGTTTGCCAAATCACACTGCAGAAGAAGAATTCTTTAGGGCGTTTCAGTGAGAGGCTTGAGAAGGATTATTGGGAAGGAGATTCAAAAGTATGCATTTAAAGAAATAGTGTGTCCTGGAGAGAGAGACCACTTTCTCCTGGAACAGGGGAACATTTGTACATCTCTTAAGAGTGATGGTGACCTTAGGAAAAGTGACCCATCCACTAGAATGGTGCCAACCCATTCTACAGGCATGGACCCATTTTTAAAAAATAGATAATTTAAACATTCCTTGGATTCCCTAGACCTGTTCCTTTGTGTTAGAATCATTTTTCTGCTCTTTACTTTCTCAGTTCAGCCAATTTATAGACTTTTAGTATCTCTGAAGAATTTTGGGTGTGATGGGTCTGGAAGAGAAGGAGTCTAAATTTAAGCCAGGAGACATTGATATGGATCTCACCAGGGTGACTTTGACCACACCTCAGAAGTTTCAGTCTTATCAAAAGTACAATTTTTAGTTCTTCTCTCCTTTTTACTTTTTCTGTCATATTTCATTCTCATCCCCGAGGTTTTGATTTCTTATTTTTAGAGGGTGTAGAAGATCAGATGTTTTGTCTTTTATTTAACTGCTCTAGGCCGAGGAAGGGTATTGCTTTTACCTGGCCAGGAATCAAATGCCTCTTTCTGACTGAATAAGATGAAGGAAAATGGGTGTTGTTGTTCGATGATCACCTTCTGATAGTCTGGAAGAGAGGATGAAGACATTAACAAATCATTGGCACTACCACTTCATTTAATAACCTCATTAAATAACCTGGTCCAGAAATGAGCAGTAGAATATTGAAGACAGTCGCCCTCCAAAATAGGAGAGGTCTGCAATATTTGGGATAAGCTTTTCATCTTTAATATTAACCTCCATTTGTTTTGAGATATTTACCCAAGTATCACAGGCAGAATCTAAGAACACACAGACTCCACGCTGTTTTGTCATTAAGAAATCTGATATCTCATTTAAATTATAACAATGGTGAAGGAATACAATAAATAAATACATCTACTGGTTTTTTTTTTTTTTTTTGACAGTTGGGCATTGGGTTGCAGCCTCCTTTTAGAGGGTTCCATCATCCCTTGGGACTTGGCTGACCTTGGAAGTCAAGGGCCAAAATACTGGCTGTCCTCTTGGCTCAGTTACTTTTTTTTTCCTTTAGTCTCTAAACAGCATGTTGAGGGACAACTAAACTATTAAGAAAGTTTTTGTTGAGAAATGTAGATGTGAGTGGGAAAGGGAGAGAGAAGAACATCCTAAAGGAAACAATAGGTGAGATCCAGGAAGATTGTGCACCCCTAGTAATCAGCGAATGAGGACCTAGGAGTGGGATCCGTGCCCCAGCGGATAAAACGCTTGCTCTCACTGCCCGGGGTGTACCTGCCCACCGGACACACAGCCTTACAAGACTGACGTTAAGGTTTTACTTTCCCTGGTTTTCTGTCTCCGAATCTATTCCCTAGGTTTGGGCAAGGAAGCCTTCTCACAGACTTACAACCAACAGGAGTCAGAAGAGGGAGAGAGAGGAGAGCTGTGGATTGCTGGCTGGGATATTTGTTTACTATTCCTCCTTCTTATAAAGCCAAGTTTGTGGTCTGTCTCTTTACTCTTTATATCTGCAGGGAAAAAAAAACCCCAGCTTTTAAAAATCCTCCATTTTAAGTCAATCCCAAGTTTATAAAATATACATATTGAGGACAGATATTGAAGGGCCCAAAGTCATTTAAAACGAGTGGTGTGCCTTTAAGTTTTCCTCTGTGTGCTCCTGTGAAGATGCAAAGACAGAAAGAAAAGGGGGAAAAAAAGGAGAGGAAGACGGGATTCTGTCCAGGTCCCTGCGGCCAGGCCTCCGCCGGGTCCGGCTGTGTCCAGCCCACCCCAGCCGACGTCGTGCAGCCGCCTTGGTCGTGGCCGGTCTGGGCATCCCTGCCGGTCACCCGGGAATCTTTCCCGAGATCAGGCAACGTTTGCCAGTCTCAGTGCACTGAAGGAAAAGGAAGTGTGCATAACGCCCAGGCTTCATAACTGAGACCTTTACAGCTGGGGACCTGGAGCTATGCAAAGAGCTCGCAGGGCGTTCAGAGAGGCTGGGGATGCTGCTCAGCGACAAGTCACATGTCCCTCTAGACAGGGAGATAAACTTGAGGCCGAAATTACCCTAAGAACAACAGACCTACATTAGATGGAGGGAGGGAGCCAGCGTTAGTGCAGCAGCCGGAGAGGCTGGAGAGAAAGGCGCTGCCCGTGGGCGGGGCTGACAGGCAGCCCCAGGACCCGGGAGGGAGAAAGCCAGGGGCCCTGCCGCAGGAAAGCCCCCTGGAGAGGTCACCCCTGCCCCCAGCCCCTGCGGGGTACCCTAGGAGCTGCCCCAGAACCAGAGGAAACTTCCTGAGTTCCCAAGCTCCCTTCCTCTCCAGGGTACCCTCTATCAGAAAAAGTTAAAGATTCGAGTTTTCTAACATACGACAGTGTCAGAGTGGGAGGGGGAACAAGAAGTGGTCGGGGGCTTTCTTAGGGGAGAGAGGAGGGTTTGAGTTCACAGACTTTACCATGCCCTGAGAATAATGTCAGGTGTCACCTGAGTGACCTCCTGGATCTGCAGGGCTGAGGAAATCTTCCTGGCACCCAAAAAGGGAGCCATGGCGTCGGGTGGACCAAGCTTACACTCTGGGGGTTTTGTTTGTTTGGAGATGCAGTCGTGCCCTGTCATTCAGGCTGGCCTTGAACTCACTGTGTAAAGCAGCTGGCTTTGAATTCACGGCGATCCTCCTGCCTCAGTCTCCTGCCTCCTGAGTGCTAGAATTACAGGGGTATACCACTGTGCCTGACTCACTCTTTGGTTTTTGAAAAAGAGAGAGAGAGCAAAAAAGAAGTTCAGATGTTTTAGGGGAGTGTTTACTTATTTATTTATTGAGATAGAGTGTTGCTATACAGTTCACGCTGGCCTTGAACTCACTATGTAGCCCAGGTTGGCTTTGAACTTGTGAGGATCCTCCTGCCTCAGCCTCCCAAGTGATGGGAGGATCTCCTTTCATTTAGAGTTTAGGACCCCAAGATGTGTGTGGTGTAAGGAGATTGCTTCCTTCCGTTTTGCCCCAAAGGCTGGTCCCCTTCACAGGGTCCCAGGACTGTGGCATGAGAACCTGCTCAGGGCATGGGCAGGGTCTGTCCTTCTGTGTCCCTCTGGGGAGCGAATCTGAGCTCCTGCTGGCTCGGGAAGGGGCCATTTTGCCCCGAGGGAGCACCTTAGGAGGCTGCAGCCCATCACAGAGAATGCCTCTTATTTTCTAGGCGTTTGGGCATCTCTAACTGCTGAAAAGGAAGGAAACCGAAGGCTGCAGACATCTGTAGCGAGGGAGAGAGGAAAAGGAGAAACAGAGAGATGAGCTACGCTTCAGAGGCAGGGGCTGGGGGAGGCGGGGCAGCAGGAACCGAAAGTCCCCCCGCCCCGGGCAGGACTCGCCGCGCCCCCACCCCCACCCCGCCGTGTCCTGACCCCTCTTCAATTCCCGGCTGGCCCAGGAGAGGAGGCATCACCGGGCAGGGGTGCAGAAAGCTCCCTAAGTCGAGATAAGGACCCCGGCTCACCCTTAATGCAGAACAGGCACGCAGGTTCACTGACTTGTCACAGAGAAAGGATTTTTAGGATGTGTCGGTGACAGGCTCCGTAGGCGCGCCCTGGGCAGAGACGCGGCTGCGCACACTCACGGAAATGGAGCGTGAGACTCGAGAGAGGGGCGCGGTCTTTTCCAGAGTGGGGAACGTTTATGCTTCTCTCAAGCAGGTGCGAACCCCAAGAAAAGGTGCGCTAACCCCCAGAAGTGTACTGGCCCATATTACAGAGAAAAGTCCCATTAAAAAAAATTAGTACATGTTTACACTACATAATGATTATATTCATGGGAAAAATTGGTAAATGTACTTAAAATCCAATTCATTTTTCCCCTTCCTCTCTGCCCCCTTTTTAAAATTAAAAATTTTTTTGCCAGGGTAAGATTCATTTATTTATTTTATGAGTCCTTATCAAGCTAATTATTATAAATACAGGTTAACAACCAGACTAACAGACCACAAAATATAAAACACCTAATACAATTAAGGTATGATTTTAGATATACTACCCATGCAGGATTACAATAACTTTTTTAACTTCTTTTTGTCCTATTGTCTATCTTTCATTTTGCACTTCATTTATGTATTGGATTTCTCACATACTGAAACCATGCAATATTTAATTCTGTGTGTCTAAAACCATGCAATATTTAATTCTGTGTGTCTGATTTACTTCTCAACATTATTGTCTGAAATTAGGATAATTATTCCTGCTTTTTTCTGGGTTCCCATTGCATGCAATATTGTTATCTAATCTTTGATTATTTAATCTGTGTTTCTTTTTGAATTAAATGTTTATGGTATACTGAGTTATCACTGGGTTTTGTTTTTTGAACTGTCCTGTGAATCTGTGTCTTTGGGGAATTGAGAGTTCGAATTGAGAGTTATTACTTAGAATTATTGACTTATTCCAGCCACTGCATTATTTTCATGTTCCTATGTAGCCCGGGCTGGTCTTGAACTCATGGTGATCCTCCTGCCTCAGCCTCCTGAGTACTGGGATTACAGGCATTTACCACCATGCCCAATCGTTTTCTCTTATTTTTAAGGTGTCTTTGAGTAGTTGTTCTTTGAAGACATTATTATCTTCTGGTTTTAAAATGGTGTCCTCACACTGGTCAATTCTGCTTTGCACACTTTCAATGTAATTTTTAGTCTCCTGGATTTCCATTTGAAACCTTCACATGGACTCTGATTCCTTGGTAAACTTGTCATTCACGTTTAATATCGTTTTGCTTAGCTCAGCTAGCTTTTTATCAGTGTCTTCTGACAGCTCCTGCGCCACTTTGGTCGTTAGTTCCATCCTCTGTTCAGCTAGATCATCTGTGGTCCTGCCGAGGACCCCTTTGGTCAGCTTTCTAACCCCCTCTTTTAACCTTTGGAGTAATTTGGGTGTGTGGCTCATGGCTACTCTGCTTCTTGGTGCTCCCAGGATTGATCTTGGGGGAGTTGGGAGTTTTGGGAGGCGTTTTGTTGCCTTGTCTTCTCACATTTCTATTGTTTTGTTTTATTTGATGCTAAGGTTTGTGATGCTTATCATGTCAGGATTTTATTGCTAGTACAGAGATCTCTTTAGCTGCTTTGCAATGAGGCACTTTGGGCCTGGGTAACTATGGTCTTTGCCTCTGCCTCAAGATCTGACCACCGTGGTTAGTTTGGGAGAGGAAGATACAGTGTAATGTAGCCCAAGGTCTAATTTAGTATTGGTAATGTCCCAAAGGCAATCTGAGTGTTGGCTTTCACAAAAATTATGACAATTATGCCACTCTGGCGATATGAAGCAAATCATTTACAGTATTACCATCAAAGAAAAATTAGATATTAACATAACCTCAGAACCAATTACGTGCCACCTTTAATCCTAGAGAAAAAATCCACAATTATGGTGGAAGCATTAGGACAACCCAAGTGTTACAGCTAATAGGTTCTAGATGTGACAGCTATGTCTCTTCCAATGGAGAAAACAGTTTAACAGCGATTTTACAGAGTTAATTAACTACCAAAAGATTAACAAAGCATTATGGCTATATTACTAAAGATGCAGCATTTTAGAACAGGAGAGAATACACGAGGAAAACTTTGAAACCTTAAACTCCATGATATGGAAAGGAGGAGAGATCAGTGGTATAAAGGATCTAACGGGAGCGGAGACTGATGTTTATGGAATTAGGTGGAAGTAAGAGAAGAACTGACTAGAAATAGAAGACATAACAAAAAAGGAGAGAAAAGAAATTGTATAGGAGTAAAAATGAGAGAGAAAAATTAAAGGAAGAAAAATTAAAAGGGAAGAGAAAAAATGAAAAAAAAGGTCAGAAAATAGAGATAAGAAGCCAAGCAGAATGACAAAGGGAAATTCCCCAGTTCATTAAACTGGTGAAGAAGAAAGGAGCAAAGGAAGGAAGAAAATAGAAAAAAGAATTTAAAAATGAACAAAAAACTCCAAAGTAGAAGAAAACTAAACAAACAAAAACAAAAAACAAAAATTAAAAAAGTTGAAAAAAATTTGTCTGAGATTTTGAATGTGTGATTTTCTTCTGGGTTCTACAACTTTGGGTGCGGTCTCTAAGTCAAGATGGTATAGGACCTCCAAATGATAGAGGGGAAATATGATAACATGCTAGAGGTCAGATACACCAAGTTTGTGTTCCCCCGAATCAAAGAATGAACTCTAAGGAACAGCAGAGGTTAAGAGTAGGAAATACTTACTGAAGGAGAGAGATACGGCTCCTTAGAGACTGGAAGGGTGCCTAGTGGGATGCCAGTGAGCCCACTTCACAGAGGAAGCTTTGTAGAGAAAAACCACAATGTAGGTATGATGTGTGACAGAAGTATGATATACCAGTAAGGTTGTAAGTATAGCCACTTAGGTAACATTGATCTCACGGGGAAGCAGATCGCATAGCAAGCGCATGTGGAAAGAACAAAGCGCTCTCAGGAAGGGGTGGGTCTGGAGCTTAGTCACCCACTGAGTTGGCCGATGTCTGTCTAGACTTCATTGGACCAGGTGTTACCACTTATGTTATCCTTGGGGAAGCATGTGGGCCTGGCCACTCCAGCTTTATCGTGGGTCCTGGCCTCCAACAGATGCACCTCTGGCCAGAGTTGTACTGTGTTTTCATCTTGCGTGTCGACTCTCTTGAGGTCCCAGCCCCAGCTGACTGCCCTTAATGTTTCTACCTGGCTTAGCTGTCGGTAAAGAAGAGCAGTTGTCTCCTTGTGAAGGACGCACGTGGGAGCAGGGCCCTGTGCTCCTCTGCCAGACGCTGCCCTGCCCTGTTTCTCCCGGAAGCCCTCTGGAGTCCCCTGCTTTCCCTCTGTCTCCGGAGACCTCGTCTCCCTTTCCCACAAGGCCCAAGCTGGGCCCTGGGGGCAAGCGCACATCCTCCTCCCCTTCTCTACGCTGTGGGGAAAATCGCTTTGATTTCTCTGTAGGTTTTAATTTCCTGTCAGGTCTTTCCCGGTTCTCAGGGATCTGCTTCTCTCTCTTTTTAGTTCCCCAAGTTGCTATTTTCCCGTGTCTGGATTCCTTATCTCAGAGGGGCTGAGCTGTTCCTCACCGCTTGCCATTTTCCTGGAAGAATGTTTCTGTTTTCAGATGGACAGCTGAAGCATTCTTTGAATTGCTCCAGCTTGTTCCTTTCTTGTAGGATCAGGCACCTGCTCTCTACTTTCTCAAGTAAGCCAATTTATGGACTTTTCGTATTCTTGAAGAATTTTGGGTCTGGAAGAAAAGGACCCTAAATTTAAGCAAGGGAATGCTGACATGGGTCACCTTGAGTAACTCTGACTGGGTTTTGGAGGTTGTAGTCTTGTTAAGGGTACAATTTTTAGTTTTCGTTTTCTTGTCTTTTCACCTTCTATTTCTTTTATCCTACATCAGCACAGCATGGCCAGAGAGGCCCCGTGACTGGACTTTGGAGTGAGCCCCCGTGTCCAGGCTGGGAACTTCAGGGGCCTTCACAGCCCCTCCCTCCCTGCCCTTCTAGTGGGGGCCGGATGGCTGGGGGTGGGGGTCTGGAGCTGGGTAGGCCCTTCACCCGCACAGGTCAGGCTCTGATAACATGTCAGCGGGATAGGTGCTGGCAAATACTTCCTCGTATTGAAGAAAGCACGAAAGTAAAGAAGCACAGAGGGCTCGGGGCATTTCAGAGCGGCGCCCTCTTCCCTTCTCAGCTGGGGATTCAAAGTCACTTTCCGTAGCACTGGCCGGGAGAGCCTGGGACAGCCTGCGCCTCCCCTTCCCCCAGGACTGGTTCCTGGGGAGAGTAAATCAGCCAGGAGCTCACACTGAGGGGCAGGTTCCTCAGTTTCGGTTCAGCACCCTGTCCCTGGGGCCCTGAGAGGCTTCCGTTCTGTTCACGAAGTTCTAGTTGGGGTGGTGTTTCGCCCTGTGACTTTACTTCTTCTAAGTATCTGTTAGGCAAAAAGTTAGATTAGCAGGCATGGAGACGGACACCCGGGGGCCACTTGAAAAGCAGAGAAGACTTGATTTTTCCTCTTTTTTTCTTCATTTTCTTAATCATTAGCTTGTGGTTTCCAGCTATAGCTCAAGAGAATGTAACCTCCGCTGAGCCTGCTGATAAGGTTGGGCATATTTCACCTGGGGAGTAAACAGGAGAGTCCTTCCCTCTGACGTAAGTCAGAAACAACCCTGTTTTTCTTGTAAAAGAACAGTGGCCTTGAAGGAAGGAAAGACAATCCTGGAAGACCCAGGGAATCACATAAACGCAGCCTGGTCTAATTCATCGTAACTGCCGTCTTGGCGCTTCACACTTGGAGGTGGCTTCTCGCTCTGAAAACCCAGCACTTTCTGGTGCGCTCTACTGTGCTCTGCACTGCAGCCTAGGTGTCTTGTCTGAATTCTTTCGTCAAAGACACAAGGAGCCAAGGAAACAAGTCCTCAAGCTGTCGGGACCTGGCTGCCCAGTGACAGATCCGGGAAGACTTTCTATGCACGCATGTAGCTTTTTACTTATGGTCAGGACAGAGCAGTGGTTTCCCTGTGTTAAATACCACACAGGCACGTGCCAATCCCCTGAATTAGAATTCCTCTTTCCTTCCCTCACTTCCCTTCCCTGTCTGTCCCTGTCTCTGTCTCTGTGTCTCTCTCCCTCTCACCTTTCACACTTGCCCCAGGAGATTCTGCAGAGCTGCTCATTTGAGCGAACCGCTAAGCGCTGTGCTCTCTGCACTCTGCTTGACCATTCCTGCGCCCCCGAGCACATCCCACTTCTAACCACTTCTTGCTTCCTCCTTTGCATTCCACAAGGTTGTCTGTAGCCAGCTCAGAGGACTTGCAAGAGCTGCCTTTTCAGCTCGCAGATTTTCCCAAATGGGTTAAAGCTTTAGGAATCTCATGAATTGGTTGTTAAACTTTCATTTTTCGAATCAGGGGGAATTGCAACCCCAGGTTGGTTATGGAGAAGAGTATAGCAAAAATCAACACAAGCATTCTGTGAGAATTAATTGCCTATATGCAATTACAACAAAAAGTGTGTATATTTTATTCCTTTATGTAAATTGTACATCTATTTATATTAGTTTCTAATAACCAGGTGTGTGCTTGTGTTGCGTGTGTGTATACACAGGTCTGGGGGAGCCAGGTATTAGATATTTAATACCTTCCTGGTTTTGATATAGGATATGATCTCAGACCTTCAGATGATATAGGGGAATGTAACTCCCAACCTACTTTATGTCCAGCGTGAGTTCATGTTCTCTAAAATAGAAGAATGAATTTTAGGAACAATGGAGGGTAAGAGAAGAATATATTTATTGAGAGAAAGAAAGCTTCTGTCTGAGGGAGAAAAGGGGGCCCGAGTGGGTTGCCAGGGACTCTTTCATTTTTAGGGACTTTAATAGAGTAAAACCATGATGGGGAAAACTGGGAACTCACAAGGCAGATGGGTATAAGTTGGGACATAACCATGGTTAACAATAAGATTAATTGCTCAGGTGAAATTGATTAAATCAAGGACAAATGGGGAATCGAATCATGAAGTAAGCGGGGATGCTTAACGACGACTCCTCTTGTAGTGGGGTGGGATGCTGACTCCTGACTTTCTCAGGGTGATAGAGAAGTATTTAGAATATCAATCCTTAGGATATGGGTGCATCTTTTATCTTGAGGTCTGGCCCACAGCAGGAGGTGTCTGTCTCCCACAGTTGCAAAGTATCTGGGCTTTCGCACTGACTCCTTAGAGGATCTACCCTTGTCTGACTGCCTATAATATTTCTGTGTAACTCAGTTGCCTGTAACGGTTTTTAGGACCAGTAATGTGGTGGCAAATATATCACAAAGGTGCACAGACACTTTCTTGTATATGATTATGAGAAGTTGTTCTCGGTAAACACTCCCGGAGAGCGGACTCTGTCTTTGGTCTCTGTTTACAGAACAATCAATTTCCATGAGTCACACCTGTGATTGTGAGCCACATACGGACCCTGAGCTCACTCGGGCCGCCTCACCCCGGAGTCCCAGGTGCGTCTCAGTGGCATTTTGCTGCCCTTGCCCCCCTTGCCCTTTCCACTCCCCGCTCGCCGTTTAGGGGAATTCCCAGGTGGTTTCACCAGTCCTGCGGCTCCACAGACCTCCTCCGGGGTTCCCCTTGCGTCCAGGGAGACTCAGCACCCTGACGAGCCCTTTCGTGGAGACGGCTGCCCTCAGCGCCTCGGCGCCATCCACCCTTCCTGCCTAAGGTCTTTCTCACGTTCCTGGACCGACCACTGGCATTTCCTGAGGTCACTTCCTCAGCAGGGCCACCCACACCTGGGTCTTCCAGCGCAGCCTTTGCTCTCCCACGTGGCTCACCTGGCAGTGTGGGTTTTTTTTATTTGTTTGTTTGTTTGTTTTCGCTTTTTTGGTATCGGGGATCGAACTCACAACCTCTCACTTGCCAGGCAAGTGCCTGAGCCACTGAGCTAAGTTCCCAGCCCCAGCGTGGCTTTTTTGTGTACTGGAGGCTGGGAGACATGGATGCCCGGCCAGGCCGTGTGCGAGTGCTGGGCAGCGTCCGCTCACTCAGTGCGGGCAGACGGGCCTGACGGGAGAGCCGCCAGCAGGCTGGGGAGGGCACAGGATTTTAATGAGGAAGTGGTTGCTGGGCAGGGGGAGGCGGCTGCCAGGCGTTGGAGGAGGTTGTCAGGGATTGAGCTGAGGGGTTGCTGTTTTGAGGGGTCTGGAGGCAGAGGTAGTGTGGCCACGCTGCCCAGGCAGTGCTGTAGATAGATTACGGACAGCTAGGCTAGGCAGAAATAGTGTAGGTAGTCAGACAGGGACAGGCCCCTGAAGAGAGCCAGGAGAAAGGTGAAATACATCTCAACTATGGCCAGAGGCACGTCTGTTGGAGACCAGGCCTCAAGATAAAGACAAGATGGGCAGTCCTGTGTTGGGAGCCGTTGAAGCTGGAAACTGACCCACACATGACCTTACCAAAGTGACAAAGAGCACCTGGGTCAACCACGTGAAAAAGGTGCTGCAGCCCAGAAAAACAGGAGGCTCCTAAATAATCCAGGCCTGGGTTGCTGGGAGAGGGGCTGAAATTGACGTCATCCTTCCCAGTATATAAATAAATGGCAGCATTGATTGAGTAGTACCTTTCCTCCCATCAGGAGGGTAAGGGCTCCACCTGCCTCCAGCTTTGTCTCTTTATTTTTCTCATCCTCTCGCGGTCCTTCACTGCAAGAACCTCAGGAGCAGTGTGGATTGTGGCAGTCCTGTACATGTCCTCCAAAGACAGATATCTGTCACCGCGGCTGGTGACCAAGACCTCCAGACCGTCATTTCCTAGAAAAAGCCTTTGTTCTCTCCGGATCCCCTAGATACATGACCTGTTTCCCCACTGGATCACTATTACCTAAGTGACTATACTTGTACTGTTACTGGTTAATCATAGCTGCAACCCACACTATACCCAATAAAATTTCCCTGTAAAGTGGGGTCCCCTGCAACCCCGTTGGGCCCCTCCTGCCTCTCAGGAGCTGTATCTCTCCCTCTCAATAAATACCTTCCTACTGTTAACCTCTGTTGTTTCTTGAATTTATTCCTTGGTTTTTAGAGAACACAAACTCAGAGTATCAGTGATCTAACAGGCTGCGAGTTATAATATTTCCTTTATATCATATTTGGAGGCTCTGATGTCACCACTGTAACATACGTACTCTGACTTCCTGGTATTGCCAGGCGTGACATTTTATTCTTTCAGTAAACTGAGAAGTGGGATCAATCTGGCTTTGCTACTGATGCTTGCCTAGCATCTAGCACACTGCCTGCCAGTGAGAAGGATGTGTTTGCTATTTTGGCTGCACCGCAGGTCACATTCTTCCCTGTGACCAAGAGCTCTGCCTGAGACTTCCCTAGACCAGTCGGTTCCTTGCACATGTTCTGTTGGCGGGGATGCAGGCCTGCTCCGGCACCTCGCTGCCTGCAGAGGAGAGAGAAGACAGCGAGGTTGGGAGGAGGGGAGTGGCTGTCCGGGAGGATGCCCAGGGACCTGCTGGAGCCAGAGAAATATTCCGCCTATGATCGAGGTGACGGGGACCTGTGGACGTTTGTGGGCTGTTTTTGCGACTACAAAAACAATAGGAGGGTAGCAGCGTGGCTTGTGCATTGCCCGAGCTAGGAACTCGGGCAGATCTGGGTCCGAATGTATGGAGATGGGACCGGGCCAGCCCACTTTTCCCTTAGCAGTCAGTTTCCCCACTGACAAAATGAACACACCGTATACCACGGAGTTATGTTCAGAGTTCACAGCCTCGCTCGCAGATTTTTCCTTACAACCCAACTAGTAATTGTTTGTGGAAACCCTTGGAATTTCCCGGAAACCGCTCAATCCCCTGCATTGCAAGTAGCCAATCGGAAAGGGTTGTTCAGTCCTCCTTGTTGCTGATTGGCTGCTGCCCTGTAACCCGTCTCAGCAGCTGCACCAGCATCCGCGCATCATAGCGGGCTGCGGTACCGCACGTGGCCATCTCCAGTGTTCTCAGTTTCGGTCTTCTTAAAGCCCTCAGATCCCTAAGATGCTGCCAAAATGTCCTGCACCTCCTAAGAGTTCTGACAATGACAATGAACCTAAGCACCAGAGGTTTAAGACACTCCGAAAAGTGGAACTACTAGATTTGCTCCGGGAACTAAAAAGTTATGCTGCAGTAGCATAATAGGCATTTATAGGCATTTTTCTGATCATATCTGAAATTTGGTGTTTTTCACAGTTCACAGGTGTTGTAAGAATGTAACCCCCATGAATTTTTAAAATTCAGTAAAATGAACATAATTCATTCTGGAAATATGGTTGTTACCCAAAGCACTTGTATATCAAAGTGAATTTTCCCATAAGAAACAATGGAAACACAGATAATTTGTTCTATAACCCATAAACATACAAAATGACCACAATACTGTATTGTAATACAAGATGATATAGAAAATAAAAAATATAAAGAAAAGTAAACCAACTAATTGGCACCTACACAGGACCCTTGACTTAAGAAACGCAGTTTGTTCTCATGGGCTGGCTGCAACTTAAGTTGGTTGTAAGTTAAGATTGTTTTTCTCATAAGAAATAATGGAAATACCTGTAATGCATTCTGAAGCCTCCAAAGCATCCCTTAACTAACATTTTCATAATAAAAAAGGGTTGTATAATGTTTGTTATTTACTAGAAACACCAACAATTTTCAAGTGTATTCACCAAAAAGTTATAAAATGTGACTATTTTTCCAGAAACAGTAACTTCATACTATACTCACCATTGAATTTGACGTCTTTGGCTTGCAGGAAGGGAAGCTGAGATGGAAGGTGGTTATTGTTTGGAAGGAGTCCCCTTTCATAAGAACATCAGGAATCCAGCCCTCTGGTGTCTTTTCTCTCCTGAGAAGAGTCTATAGCCCACTAGGACCTGCTTCTGGCTCACTAGTTCTCAATGTTTTCAGAACTAAAATCTAGTCTAAGGTTGTCTGTTTCTGTGTTTTATTTAACGCTGTTGTGTAGTATGACACGACATTGTCATTAAGCAAGTGAATGCACTGATTGGCTTTTTCTCTGCTGGGCAGGTCTTCTCTATAAATGTTTGTAGCTCTGTCCATTTATTGAGGATTTCCTCTTTTTCAGAAAAACTTTGCTGCATTGATTATTGATGATCTTCCCCCTCTTCAGAGAGCCCCTCAGCTCCCCTCAGCTCAGCCAGAAGTTGCTGAGGTTCCCCTGTAGACAATTGGTCTGCGTGTTCCTCCACCAGTTCCTCGACATCACCACTGCCCACCTGCAGGCCTATGGAGTCTGCTGTGTCATCAACTACAGGCTCAACCGAAGGCTCAGGCTCCTCTGTGCAGCCTTCAAAGTCTCTGTCCTGGATAATTTTAGACCACACTTTCTTCCAGGCAGATCTCAGTGTCCTTAGAGAGACATTGCCCCAGAATTTCTCAATTAACCCCACACAAGCAGGGATGTTGTAATGTTCCTTCCATAGCTCTTTAAAGGTTAAATTTGTATCTGAGACCACCTGGAATCACTTTAGGAACTGTTCTTTGGTGTACAGCTTCCTTAGATTAACTATAGCCTGCTGTCCACAGGTTGCAGTAGAGGAGCTGTGTTAGGTGAGAGGACCTCGACTGAGAGCCATGGGACTCCTTCGGCCAGTTCTTCCAAATCTCGTGGGTGAGCAGAAACATTGTCCATGAGGAGGAGAGTGGTAGACCTCTGTCCCTAGACATTTCTTAACAGTAGGACAGAAAGCCTCCCTGATTCACTCAAGAAAAAGTACTCTTGTTACCCAGGTTTTGTGTTAGGTCTCCACAGGACCCCTAGCCTATTCTTTATGACTTTATGTTTTACGAACACTCCAGGGGGCTCAGAGTGGTAAACCACCAGCGGCTTTACCTTGAGCTCATCACTCGCATTGGCATGTAGCAGTAAGTCCCGCCTATACTTACAGGCCTGTGGCCTGGAATTTTCTTCTCTTCCTGGGTGATATATGTTTTCCTGGGCACTTTCTTCCAGGAAAGGCCAGTTTCATCACAGTTGGAAACTTGATGAGACCAAAAGCCATTTCTCTGTCACATCATTTTGAAGTGGTGAATGTAATTTCAGCAGCCCTTTTATCAGCCCTGGCTGCTTCACCACGCCTAGTTATGCCATGAACACCAGTTCTCAGTTTAAAATTATGAAAACACCCCTTACTGGCATGAAATGTCTCACCATTATCACTTGTTGATGGATTACCCTTTATGAGAGTTGCATTTATAGCCCTAGCTTTTTCACAAATTGCAGGTTCAGATGGGCTATAACCTGTCATCTGTCCTTTGTTTATCCACAGTAACGGTAGCCTTTCTACTTTGTATAACACTGTTAGACATCCCCAGAATGTGACATTGCTCACACTGCTGCAGCCGTATTTGGGTGGTGGTTTTCTATAAATTTTTGTACCTGTTCCCACATTTTACACATCTCTCCAATCTCATTTGAAGTGAGAGATTCTTCTGCCTCCCCCCACATTATTGATGAGATCTCCATAATCTCTTGCTGCTGGGAGATAATGCGCAATCCTGCAGAGAGAGAAAGAGAGAGAGACAGAGAGACAGAGTAACAGAGAGAGAGAGAGAGAGAGAGAGAGAGAGAAAGAACCATTAGCTCAGTTGTGATCTTGTAGCATTTGGTATCGCCCAACAAATACTCATATTATAAGACATCACTCATTCATCAAGTTAAAATTTATTAGAAATGTTTTCTTGTTTTGTGGAATACTCACAGAGCAAGTTATTCACAATCAAAAGTTTTACTGTTGTAGAGTCTACCCTTATAGCATATGTAAGAGCTGGCTAGTTTTAAGAATTCAGTAACTTGTAAAGGTAATTCTATCTTTGCTCACATGAATCCTGAAGGTGAGATAAAAGAATATATTTTATTAGGGGCATACAAGAAAGCTATTAGGAAAATGCATCTTGAAACACACACCTTCTCTTGAGAATCTATGAGAATACTGCAGTTTACATTCCTGGGTGATCTCGCCAGCCAGCTAGGAGGGAGGGGACTGTAGTCTAGTGCTTACATCCATTTATCACTGTCTTAGTTACTTTTTTCATGGCTGAGACAAAATACCTGGAACCCAAAGTTAAGGGTTTATTTATTTATTTATTTTTATTTTAGATACAAGGAAAACAAGAAATCAAAACATAACAATTTCACCCCAACCAACAAAACAGCAACAATCATCAGCATATTGGATATTCCTGAAAATTATTTAAGACAAAAAATACAGACATGAAACATTAAAGTTAAGGGTTTATTGTAGCTCACACTTTGTAAAGGTCCATAGTCGGCCGGCTCTCAGGCAGTGTAACGAGGCAGAGGGGCGCCGCAGAGCGGAAACAGTTCATGGAAAGCAGGGCAGGCGGAAGGCAGCAAGCAGCGAGTGACAGCAACAGCCCTCTTTCCTCTATATTCCATCTAGGCTATCTGCTCTTTGGCAGGTAGTGTTCATCCCCAGAGTGGGGTACCCTTAATCCCAGCATCGCATCATTAACCCCAGCATCACCTACTCCAGATCCAGCCACATCTGAAAGGCCCCACTGAAACTGCAAGGCTTTGGGGGACCTTCTAGTTACAAACCATAACAATCACTGACCACATAGATATTCAACTTTGTTTGGCTTTTTGTTTTTTTTTTTAGCCCAGCGTTCCTTACCTGTAAGGGGGAAAGGAATAACCCCTGCACCTATTACTGGTGAGATTATTACAGACAGTTAAGCTAGATAGGAATTAATAGGCAGTCAGATAGGGATGGATCTTCAAGCAAGTCAATGCAAAGGATGAAAACACATCACCATTGTGTCTGGAAGTGCATTTAAAGAAGGCCAGGCCTCAGGATGGAGACACAATAGCCAGGCTTACATGCCTCCCTAGAGATAAACAGCAACTTGAGATCACTGTATACTGTAATTAGCACTCGGTCCAATGGGCCCAGCTCGGCATCAGACACACAGATAGGTGATCGAAACATCTGGAGCCGTCCCTTGCCAGGGATGTCTTTGTTCATTTTGTTAGAAGCTATAGATAAGCTAAAGTTAATTATACTTGCCATGCACCCTTGATCCATTCCTTGCTTCCCTACTGGATCAATGTTAGCTAAGTATACTTGTAACCCCACAGGTTGATTGTAGTTTAACCCACCTTGTACCCACATTGTGACTTTGCTGTAAAATTACCCCTGACAAAAGGCCTCTCAGCAACCCCTTTCAGGACCCCACCTGTCTCTCAATAAACATTTCTACTCTTAACACACACTGTCCCTTGGAATTAATGCTTCAATATTTGGGAGACACAAACTCAGTACTTCTGAGGTCAGCAGGTTGGGGGGCATTTTCCTTCATCACAAGATGACAAATAGCAACGGGACAGTCCCAGCTGGGTCCAAGTTGGAGAGGGAACTGGAGAATCCCATGACGTCCTCCAGAAGACGCTCTGGCTAATTCTCCCCGAGGAAGGCCAGGTGCTGGGCAGCATGGAAGGACGTGCCATGGCCCTCTTTGTGTCTTCGATGTGGGCTTTACTCAGCACGCGCCTGAAGAGCTCACCTGAGGATGAGGCTGTTTCATGCACCCGTATCAAGTTTCTTCCTCCAAAGAGGTCTCCTGGCCAGTTTGAGTTTGTTACTGAAGCAGTCAGTAATGTCTGAGAGTGAACTGTCATTGTTATTATGGGAGACAATTTGAGGGACTCCTCTTGAATGCAGAACAATTGGTGCAACTTTGATTATATCGAGACATATTTCCTTATACTGATATATACAGAGCTGACTGTGGTATTTCTTTCTCTCTTCAACTGGCCCTAAGCATTGCAAGTAAGGCTAGCCGAGGAACTAGTATGTAACCTCTAAAGCCATCAGACAGTGTCCAGTTTCCTCGCATAGTGCTCTCTGTAAGATACATACACACAGCGGGATGGCAGAGCCAGTGAACTCCAGTTCAACTGGGTATGAGCCTGGAGGAAGAGGCTGTGAGTGCCCAGGGCATTAAGTTTACATATCAGAAACTTAAGGGGCAGACTCCGAAAACAATTCAGTTGCTCCCTTGATTGGGTTACGCAGATTGATCCCTCTGCATATCTTTATCTCTGCATTTTGCAGAGATGCTTTTTCTCTACCTGGATAGTCAGCTCAAGTTACTCATGCAGTTCCTGCCATCCTCACTGTCACTCATCCTTGAGCCACTCCCTTCTGCACAAGATAATAAATTCTGGGAGAGGCCTAGGATCAAGGCCTTTGTCCGCACATCCTCACTAGGATTGGACTCAGGACCCCTTGGCTGCCCTTAGCTTTGAATATGTCTCAGTGTCTTTACTCTTGCTGTGGGCTGCATTGCCGGGATTCCAATAATGTCTCAGTGGGATTATAAATATAACTTCTTGGCTTGTGAGGAAGACTGGAAAAGGGACTATAATACTTGGATTACCGTACTCAATATTTGCGATTATAATAGTTATTATTGCTTGGCATAGGGTGGCAAGGTACTGTGATTGCTCTACATTCGTCAAAAACAGTCTGGGAGGTAGTTTTAGAACACGTCTGAATCGATGAGGTTCTGAGGAACAGCAGCAGAGGAGAGCAGACGAGGGGCGATCAGCCGACAGAAGCCCTGGGCTTGCAAAGCATCCCTGAGAGGTCAGCCCCCCCTCAGCACCACGCCTTCAACCAACCGCCGATCAAGGGAGCTGTGCAGCTGCTGCCGGCAGCTCGTCCTGGGGTTAGGCCCGGCAGGATCGCGCCAGCATTGCGCAGGCGCGGGCTTTTTCCTTGTGGCTCCATGAGCGGCAGACTGCAGTGGCGGTTCACACAGCGTTTGCACTAAGCTAGAGACGATTTAAGCCTTGGAGGAGGGTGCGCATTGGTCACACACAAATGTGCCATCTGTACCACGGACCCAAGCACCCGTGGGTACTAGGACCCCCGAGGGATGGCTGTGCATGTCGGACTGGGAGGAGCAGCCCCTCGGGTCTCCGGGCGCTCATCTTCCGCCAGGTGTTCATTCTTAGGGCGAATCCCAGTCAATTACTTCCACTGCGGCTGAAGGCCTGTGACTTAACCAAATAACAAACTGCTTCTAGTTTTTACTCATAGTTAGTTTATAGCTATAGTTAGCTTTAAAAGTAGCTTAAACAGACCTATTTTAGGAAAAGTCAAGATGGGTACTGTAGAAGAAATAAAAACTAGGTAGAAAAGAGACAAGAAAAGTCGAAAATTTAAAGCTTAGAAAAAACTGTGCCCCAAGAAACAAGTTACTGATGCTTTATTCCCTCCCAGGAAACTCAAAGAAAATTCCTAAAGGTCCTTTTACAGGAGGCCTGTAACCGGTTCCTGGGGGGTCCTTCTCCCCGTGAGCTGCGCCTGCGGCAGCGAGCCCGTCTCCAAGGTGCTCGGCGGCTGCATGGCGCTGGGCGGCCGCGGGTGCGCAGCCCGGAGCTCCGGCGAGGACGGCCCTCACCGCCCGCTCGGGGTGCCGCGCTCCGCTCTGCAGTGCGTCCGCTGTCTTTGTCTAACCAACCCTTCTCCTGTCTCTTGCTGATGGATCATGGAAATTCTCTTTCCCCACGGGAGTCCGCGAACCTGCAAGCTGATTTTTAAACGGGTGGACCAGGTTCCTAGCTCCTAGTCCGGGACCTCTGGGAGCCGAGCAGGGGACCAAGCCCGGACGCCGGCTGCAGCAGGCTCAGGCGCCCGGCGTGGGAGTAGCAGGTCCCTAGGGCGGCAGCCCGGCCGGCCCCGAGCCCCAGATCGCTCGCCCAGGAGCACCCGGCGCAGAGGCCCAGTCCCCAACCCGCAGCTACGCGGCTCGGACCATGCGTCTCCCGGCGGGTCCGGAAAGTTGCATCTCATTGGACCCCAGACGTGGTTGTAATCGTCACTCGTTATATGTTTTCCTTTGCATGTACAGGGAAGGACATTCCCCTCCTGTAAAGCAAGCCGACCCCAGCTCTCACGCTGTCACGGGAGTCCCGCAGGGGAGAGGCCCTCGCCGGAGCCCTCCGGGCCGTGGGGCGGTGCAGGCTACGCTGGAGTATGAGAGCCTTTGGAAGACGCTTGCTGTGAAGGGCTCAGGAACTGGGGTAAAACCACAGAGGCTTGGTCTGAGGAATCTGGATGACCCGCTTCGTTCTCTTTCGTTGTTTGGTTTAGCTCAAAACTTAAAAAAAAAGGCCCTGTCCCATAAGAGCTCTCTGCGCCATTCAAGTACCCCGAGTGCAGCTAGTCAGAGACTTTTAAAAAAATACTTAAAACCTGGGAGGTGATCCCCGCCTGGAAACCAGTGCCACCTGCGGCTGCTGTTGGGGTGGGGACAGACACACCCAAGCCTCTCCCTGTGAGTCAGAGCCATTGGCAGACTGCGGAGGGAGACACCAGGAAGAGATCCTGGCAGGGAAAACATAATTTTCATTGTTTTGTTGATTATGTTATTCTCTTTTGTTTTGTTTGATTATGTTAAATCTGATGGAATGAGGAGCTATTTGAAAATTTGCAAGACATCCTATCGTAGCCATTTTGAATTTGCTAGTCGCTTGTTTTGAAGTCCTTTACTGCATTCATTGTTTTGTTTTTATTGTTTCTATTCTATCCTGTTCCGTTCAATTTTTACTATGTCTGAAAGTATCTGCAGCTATTCTGAAGACAACAAAAGGCGTTATGGTAACTATTGTTGGTTTCCTAAGGTCTTGTCCTGTATCACTTATACCGGTTTATTTTGATTGGTTTTATTCTGTTTTATTTTCCTTGGTTCTATCCTCTTTAAAATAAAAAAAATAAGTAAAAAAAAGATTAAGTATTTATTGTCTGTCTAGATTTTCTGCTCTGCTTTTCTCCACCAAAATTTTGAAGTTCAAATTTTTGAAGTTCACTGTCTAATAAGGGAAAGAACCTGTCTGACAGCCTGATAAGCGGAGGATGAGAGGAGGGGATACGGGAGACCCCAGGCTCTCTCTGGGGTCAAATGAAGTGCAGCTTCCCCCTCCCTCCGGCAGGGGGCGCCTGGGCGGGCTTCCGGGCGGAGGGCCTTCCCCGGCCAGAAGCTCCGCAGGCCATCACTAAAGGCCTCCAGGGAGGGAGGTGGTCCTAGTGGGGTTCCCTCTTTGCAGCTTTGGGAAGCCAGGGGCTCTGTGAATGTGGACTGAGAAAACGTTTTAAATTTTGAAGGTAAAGTCGTCTAAGTTTTAAGTCAGGCCGAGTAAGCTTTGCGAGGGTTATCTCTGAGGCCGTGACTTCATCACTGTCCTGGCTATCGCTGCTTTAGAACACTTATTTGGTAGGAGTGTGGTTTTCCCAGGAGGTCTTCCAGCATACCGAGCATCCCGGGGAAGATTCAGGCTGGCACCGACGTTCTCTACATGGCTCCTTCTGGACCACTGGCCACGTAATTCTCCAAATAGACAGTGACCAGGTGTCAGGTTTGATTTAGCTCTTTGATGAGGGAAACAGCAGGGGACAAAAGCACTGCTTGAGTGAGCATTTGGAGGAGAGAGATCTGTGTGGCTCTTTGGGACAGGAGTGTCCCTTGGGTCACCCGGTTAGATACGGGACTTTAACTTGCTGTCCTGCAGGGGACTACTGCGGCACTCGGGGCTGCTTTTCTATCAGGCCACCAAGTAGAAGAACGCATCAGCTTGTGCAGGTTCATCTCTACACTTACGGGGTTAAAAATGACCCGCGGTTTTCTTGTGGGTTGTTTGTGACAGTCGCTGCCTGAGTCAGGGGAGGGCGAGGCCAGCTGACTGGGAAACGCCCCGCGTGGCACATAACACGGAGCAGTCACCCTCTGCCTCCCACGGGCTTGGTGACAGGGGAGTGAGTTATGGCTACTGTCCTGTTTATTGCTGAACCAACACCTCTGCAGCGTGGATTTCTGACTGGGCTCTTCACACAATAACTCTTGGACGAGGGCAACAGTCCTGATTTTTACACACGAGGCACTGCTTTCATGGTTCCCAGGCACGATTTCACTGAGTTTGTATCACAGTGCGGTAAGGTACGTACACGGTAAGGATTTGCCAGAGACTCAGTACCAGCAGGAGGCGCATTCCAGTGGGATCTCCATACAGGCGGGTTCTGCATCCAGATATCATCAACTATGGATCAAAAATTCAGGAAAAACAATCCGTCTGAACTGAACATGGGTGAAATTGTTTTTTTCCTCTTGCTACTCACTAAACAATACAGTGAAACAGCTTTTCACACAGCATTTACATTGTGTGAAGTAGTATAAATGATACAGAATTGGTTTAAAGCATATGGGAGGATGTGTGTAGGTTATGTGTAAATACTACATCAATTTATATATGGGCTTGAACATCTGCAGACTTTGGTATCTGAGGAGGTCTTGGAGCCCATTCCCCTCAGTGACTGACGGAGGACTATAGAGAGAGACTTACGATGAGCAATGGGCGTGTGATGATAGATGTCCGCATCTGCCAAGTTGGACCGGCAGGCTTGAGACCCCAGAGAGCTGATGGTGCAGCTGGACCCTGAAAGCCGACTCCTAAGGGGAGCTTCCCCGTCGCCTGGGGGAAAGCTGGTCAAAGCTCTGTTCAGACCTTCAGATGATTGGACGAGGTTCACCGGCACTGTGAATGGCCATCCGCTTTATGCAGCCTGCTGATTGGACTGTTAATCTCATCAAAAGCACCTTCTCTAAAATGCAGAGAAAAATGTTCAACCAAGTATTTAGACACGCTGTGGTCCAGACAAGTTGACACATACAAGTCATCCTTACCACCGTGTATATCAGGAAACCGCGGCTTAGAGCTGGGCACTCACAAGGCCACGGCACACAGTGAGGAGGCCCGTACCCTAACCACGCCCAGGGCTACTTCCGAGAGTGATGACAGGATTCTCCTGTGCGCTCCCGTCCTCAGTTCTCTGAGGTTTCTGAGTGCCTCCTCCTTGTCGGAATGAGTCGGCTTCCAACCTGTCTTTCACAGTGTCGCTCAGTCTCGTCCCTCGTTCTTTCCTGCCCTTCCTTGCCCACTTGCGGGTGGCTGCGGCACACTCCTGGTCCTGCGCGTGCGGGCTCACCTGCCAGCCCTCCTCTCCCCCCTGCACTCCCGTCCTCTGCGGCCAGGCAGGCCCTGCTGTCCTGCCCCACCCCAGGCTTTTCCTCAGTGGGCCGCCTCCTTCTGGGGCCGCTCACCGTGGCAGAACCAGCCCCGCTGGGAACTTGTCAGAATGCGTGCTCTAGCTTAGAAGCAAAGGTTTAGCTCCCAGAATGAGCTTTATTCATGACAGACAGTGAGAAGAGGAAGATGGGATTAGATGGGTAGGCAGGGAGCTGGGGAAAGGCGTGTGGGGCTGAGGTTGGGAGGGCGAGTCCTGCAGCCCCCTCACTGTGCCGTTCGCTGTAGGGCAAACGCCATCCCCTAGCACCCTAGACAGTTAGCCCTTGTCCCATGCCCGCCCCCACCCCAGCTGTCATTGAACTCCATGCGTACCACACGCAGCTGCAGTGCGGGCCCTCCTGTCTGGGACAAGGTTATACTCAGACCGCTCAACTCAGCACAGGGCCCAGGTGCTGTCCACAACCAGGGAAGCCGCTGGCTTGATGAGAGAAAGGCTGTTTGCTGCAGGCAAGATGAATTTATTATTGACATGGGCTCTGAGAATCAGACCCAAGTGAGAATTTGCGAGCTCACAGGACCAAGGACACAAAAGCTAGGAGGAGGCCAGCTAAGGCAGCACCGTCTGGCTGGCCCCGGTGGTAGCAGCCTTGTTCCCTGGGGGGCTCTGGAGTGTAAGGGAAATCTCAGAGCGGGGTGAACCTGGGGCGCTGGAGCAGGGCTTTAAGATGCCCACCCCCGGCAGTCACCCTGGAGTGGTCCCCAAGGAAAAGGTGGAGTGGGGCAAAGACCAGTGGAAAGAGGCCCCAGGGATGAGGGTGGAGCTGTGGCTTGAATGTCCCCACAAAACTCAAGATGACATTTGATCTTCACTGTGAGGTAGCAAGGGGTGGAGATTTAATCCAATTCATTAGTAATTACTTTGGGAAGTAATTAAGGTTGAATGAGGCCATGTGGGTGGGTCTCTAATTAATCCAGTTGTGGGTTTGTAAAGAGGAGAGACCCGAACTAGGACATTCTGTCCATCATGTGATGCCTTGTCCCCTTGGGACTTTGCAAGAAGGACCTCACCAGAAGCACCCTATCTCAAAACTTTGGAGCCCTAAGCCAAGTAAACTTTTATTCTTTATAAACAACCCAGCCTGGGGCATTTAATTACAGCAACAGAAAATGAACTAAGGCATACCAACATTATCTAGTACAGCTATTGAGCAACCTTTGTTCTAATCACCACTGTAGAAGAGTGAGATTTCAGGTAGAATCGGCACTAAGCCTGCAGAATTTACTGCTGCAAAGCATGAGCTCCATGGGGGCAGACACTGGCCAAGGAAGTCCAGCTTTCTGACTCCCAGTGCACCCCCACAATACCCTAGGGGCACAGGGGCAGCAGTGTGTGTGTGTGTGAGTGTGTGCATGTGTGTGTGTGTTTCTGAAGAGGTTGCTGGAGCTTTTCTGGAAAGAGGTGTTGGTGGCTTGGATACTGCTAGTGTACAACAATGGTACTTGAGTGGGAGGTGGATTGAGCAAAAGTATGATCACCAGAACCTGGGGATGGGTGGAGAGGCCAGAAAACTCCACCTCATCACCTATTTCCAGTCTGCCTCAGAGGACGAGTGAGTGCTTGTTTTTATTTGGAAGCACATTTCAGCTGGGCACGGTGGTGCAGGCCTGTAAGCCCAGCTACCAGGGGAGTTGAGGCAGGAGTATGGACAATGGTACAAGGAAAACGTTTTCATCAGGGACAACAGGACAATGAGGACATTTCTCATACGCTGGGCCCCCAGTGTGTGCCTGACAACTAAGATACCAAAGCACAAAGCTTCCCAGGAACACAAGCACACGCTGCGCTAGGTTGCCCTTTGCGACCTAGACAGCTGTTGCCAGCGGCCCACGTCAGACCCCCCCACCTCCACAGAAGCTCCCCCTCCAGGCTAAGTGCGGGCCTCTCCCTCACTCCTCCACCGTCTCTCACTTCAAGAAATTCCCTTCCGCACTTGTGCTACTCTGGGTAAATTATTTCACTGGCCACATCGCTGGCCTCCCATACCTTCTGGCATGGCAAATTTGAGGCAACATGGGCAATTTAGCAAGACTGTCTCAAAAGCAAAATGGTTGGTGATGCAGCTTATCAAATCCTGGCTGGATTCAGACCCCAGTCCTACCACAGAGCTTTCACAGCCCTCCTCGGAATGTTCCACCACGCCAGGATGTCCTGTCGGCAAGCTGCGAGAGGGACGTGTGGACACAGAGCACCTGAATTTGGGTGCCCCCGCCTGCCTTTGTGGCCTGGGGATGGCTCAGGTCCTTTGCGAAGGGTATCAAGCCCGTGACACCTCACCAAAGGTGTGTGCCTGTGTGTGTGTGTGACACTGACATGGCCATCCAGCAGGAGGCTGCACATGCCGCAGGCTGTCTGGTCACCACCGGGCAGCTCCAGTCCCTCGTCCCCTGGCGGTGCAAAGGGCAGAGTGGCCCTCAGTCTGTGCAGCCGGAAGAGGACAGCAGGCACAGAGAGCTGCCTGCAGATCCTGCCCCCGGGAGGCTGCAGGGAGGAGGGCGGGCCAGGCCCCAGGTTTGGAGGAGGGAGGATTCCTGTATTAGTCATTTCCCCATCCCTGGAACACGCTACCTGACACCCCTAATTTAAAGGAGGACAGGTTTAATTTGGCTTGCAGTTTCAGTGGGTTCAGTCTGAGGTCAGCTGGCTCCGAGGTAGAATCGGTACGGTGAAATGGCCTGGTGGAGAAAATGGCTTGTGCCACGGTGACCACGGAGCCGTCAGAGAGGGGAGGAGCTGAGGACAAGAACACGCCCCGGGACCCGTGTCTTCCTCCTCCTAACGCGCAGTTAGCTGTGAACTCACGAGTGGGTTAATCCACGGAGGAAAGCACTCTCGTGATCTAGTCACCTTCCAAAACCTCTTCCCTATGAACACACGACACTTCTGGGAGACATCTTATTTTATCTTCAAAATTTTTATTGTTATTAGTACATGTTTGCAGTACATAAGGATTACATTCATTTTACACGCGTGTAATACATCTTAATTCTTTCTACATTCTCTTTCTCCTCTAGTGGACATTTCAGCGCTAACCACGACATCTCCAGAGAGCCAGGGCTCTGCGGGCCTCTGTGTGCACGTGTTAGGGTGGACAATTTTAAACAGGGCGACGTCAGCACCGGGAGGTGCGATTTTGAATTAGGAGTCTCGTGTGGCCGAGAAGTTGCTGCCTTCCACGGAAGGCCCAGGGTGCTTGTAGGGCGGGCCCGGGGCTGGGCCAGGCCAAGTGTCTCTGCCCTGGCGAGACAGCCCACGGTGGTCCCTGCCTCTTACACAAGGCCGGCCGCACCCTCAGCACTGGGTTTATGAGCTCTCGTCTTGAACGGCGGCGGCGCTGGGAAGCGGCTGTGCAGTCGGGGCGGGGCTCCGGGCCGGGAGGGACCCTTTCCAACGCCGGGCCGAGCGTGAGCAGGCTGTTCCCCGGCCCAGAGCGGGTGTCTAGCTGCAGCAGGGCAGGAAGCAGGCAAGACACCCCGTGGCTCCTACTGGGAACTTGTAAGGTGCCTGCCTCACAGCGGGGCGCCCTCAGGCGCAGCTTCAGCTCGCCCTAAACCTCTGCGGCCGGAAAAGACGGCATGGACGGAGGTCTGCGGACCGGCCTTTGCAGCTTCAGGTTCGTCTGTGGGCCTCGGGGTAACGGGCTCTGCGTGGGCTTCTGCCCTCGCTCTCGGGGACAGCTGAGTGTGCTCCCAGGATGCACTGCTCTCTCCACCTGACCACAGTGGACACGCGTGCGTGTAACTGCAGGAGCAAGCTGCTCGGGCAGGAGCCACAGCGCGTTGGGGGAGACCCGCAGACCGTGGGAACCGCGCGAATGGGCGGGTCCTCAGGAGACCAGCGTGGGAGGGCGTGGCCGGCTGTGGCGAATCTGTGGTTGCTGATTCACACACAGTTCAATCCGAGAGCTATGCGGCAGGAGGGCCTGGGGAAACTGCGCACCCTAGATGTCCCCTTGTCTTTTTTTTTTTTTTGTATCAGGACTTGAACTCAGGACCATGCACTTGCCAGGCAGGCGCTTGTGCCACTGAGCTAAATCCCCGGCCCTTGTCCGCTTGTCTAACCTCCTTAATGTCCCTATGCTGAGGCGACCGGCTTAGGGAGCCGAGGAAGACTCCGGGAGTTTCAGAGCCAGCAAGGTGCTGAGTGACTCTGAGACCGCCAGGAGGGAGAGTGAGGAGACCAGGAGGCCTTAGTCAAGCCGCGGTGGCTCCGGGGGCCCCAGGCTCCCCAGGCTCCCCGTCCGGTGGAGAACATCGTTCTAACATTTCCCAATCCTGGATACCTTCCTCCACAGATCCTGGCCTTTCCATTTTCCAAAAACGTATTATTTGATTCCTTAAAATCAAATACTGCCAACTAGCTTTCCTTCCATTTACTCATCATTAAAAACGAAAGGCCAGTTTTTTGGTTGAGTTTAGAAGGATTCATGACATAACAAAGAAAAAAAAATCAAAACTCACAGTGCCTCCAATAAATTATGTAAGCTTTAAGGGAAAAAAAGCAGCTACTATTTTGGTTCTTTTCATCATGAAGTACAAGTTTAAATATTTTTCCCGATAGTATTCATGTCACCATTGTGTTAAAAATCGTGCAAAATGTGGTACCCACACGCAGACACACGAACACACTCCTATGAATTAATAAAATATTCCCAGCGAAGCCCCCGGGCCTCAGGCTTCCTGGCCCATCACCTTCTGCCTCGCCGCCGTTCGCGGTCCGGGTTCGCGGGCTCTGTAACCGCGCGGGGAGGCCGAGCAGAGGAAATCCGCGGCGCACGGGCGAGGCCTCACTTCCCCCGCAGGCGGGCGGGCTCCTCCGCCGCTCACGGCCGCTCCGGGCCCGGGGCTGGGCCGTGCAGCTGCAGGATTCAGGGGCGCTGAGGCGCAGCGCGGGGCCCTGGGGGCGGGGCCGGGGACTCGCGGACGCCGGCGGGCGTGGGGTTAGGCACGGGCGGCCCCGGCTACGCGCTCGGCGGACCCGCTGCAGCCGGACGCAGCTGCCGGCCTCCGGCGCCGCATGCCGGGGGCCGCACACCGGGGGCCGCACGCCGGGGGCCGCACACCAGGCGCGCGTCCCCGAGGTCCACGCGGGCACTGGACTGCGCGGGGCTGGCGGGGCGGCGGGGCCAGGCGGCCGCTGGGGGGCGGTGTCTCGCCGCGCGCCCGCCGCTGCTTCCTGGATCCCGCGTGGAAACCGGGGCCCGGCGGCTGCGAGGCCCCACTGACGCTGCCGAGCCGCGGCGGCCCAGGCGGGCGGGTGCCCCGGCGGAGCGCGGAGAGGGGAGGCCCTCGCGCCCGGCTGGCTCTCGCTCCCGTCCCGGTTCCTGGGGGAGAGCGGCTCCCGGGAGGGCAGCGGGGGCCGCGGCGGCCGACACGGGAGATGGAACCGGACCGCGGGCTCGCGGCGCTGGGCCGCGGGTGCAGGGCGCGCGCTCCGGCGGGGACGCGGGGTCCAGGCCAGGCCTCCCGCCCGCGCAGGGCGCTGCGGAGCCCAGCTGCTTCTGCTCATTGCGGGCACACGCAGGCCTGTGCAGAAGTAAATGGAGGCCTTGTTTACCCGCCGCCTCGACCCAGCCATGAGGAAGATTTCCCTATAGTTGTGCTTGATCATGTTTTTCCCTGCCGTCTGTCTTTGTTCAAATATTTTCAAGCAAAAATTGAACCTGGAAATTGCTTTCCTTCATGCCCGTGCCATTTTCAGACCTTGAAAATAATCTCTTGGTACAGGACGGGAGTACTTAATCTGGAAATCTAAAATCTGAAAGGCTCGAAATACCCAAACTCTAGTACAAGTGGAAAAAATCTATACCATGAAAGTTTCTTTCGTGCACAAAATTATTAAAATTATACAAAATTGCTGGGCGTGGTGGTGCATGCCTGTAATCCCAGCTATTCTGGAGGTTAGCCTGGGCAATTTAGTGAGACACTGTCATAATTAAAATAAATAAATGAAAAAAGAAAGAAAAGAAAAGAGGGCTGTGAGTGTAGACTGTAGCTCAGTGACAGAGCACCAATCCTAGCATGCATGGGGCATCAGCGCTGGGAGAAAACTAAAATCACCACTCAGCCATGTCTATCAAATATGTATGAATAAACGTGTATTTCCTGTAGACATGGTTTTCATACTATGATGTGCCGATATGTGTATTCAAATGCTCCAACCCCCCCCAAAAAAACCCCAAAAAACCAAAAAACCAAAAAACAAGCGGTTCTAACCCCGACACCCTATTGGTTCCACCCACCTCAGATAAGGACTGCCTGTCCTGTGTGGCCTGGTCCTGGGCCACCTGCGCTGTTACCAGCTCTCTGGCAGATGCGAGCACGCTGGGTAATAAAGGTGAGCGTGAACCAGCACTTGGGCCTGAGGATGGCTGTGAGGGGAAATGAGGTCAGAGACACTCTCTTTCTGCACTGGCACTTTGAACCCAGTGAGGCACTGGATAAATACACAGTCCCATGCTCCTCTTCTTCATTTCAATCAAGAGAACGCAGGCCTCCCCAGATAGCCAGTCCTGTTTCTCAGTAGCTCAGGTTGTTGACAGCGTGCCCTAACGTTTCGGATCCTCCGCTGGTCTGCCAGTGGACGCAGGACCACAGGCACTTGTGGGCGCTGTCCTTCCTGAGCCTCTTCCTCGGCAGCACCCTGTCCCTTGTGTGGC